>JBBMOC010000034.1:0-308440 GCA_037975185.1 Centropyge bicolor | reverse complement strand
ACTCGGACAAAACAGTGGACAAGTACATACTGTCATACAGATGTCCGTGAGGACACCGTGATCCCTGTGTATATGCAAAAATACACAACTGAAGCACACACACATGCACACAGACTCCCCCTTGTGCTGATACCCTGTTTGGAGCTGCGATGAGCCGTGTAAAATGAAGAGCAAACATACCTGGATGTCATTATAGCTAGATTTCAGACAGGCTTACTGCTGGAGCAGAGGGGCCTGTCTGTGTGTGTGTGTGTGTGTGTGTGCATATGTTTTTTATTTCTGAAAGTATCAGTGTGTCTTTGTGTGTGTGTGCAAATGGATGAATGTGCCAGTAATTCTGTCAATGTGTTATCAGTATTTATACTTAATATTCATAGCAGATATTTATTATTAATCATTATGTTGATACATGAAGAAATGCATACTCAGAGATTTCTACATTGATATAGACACACACAGAAAATCTTTTTCTTTCTTTCTCTAAGTGCCCTCACGTCACACACTCATCCATAACATGTGTTTTGACATTCCTTCGAAGCACCAACAAAGCCTCTTAATTTCTCCCATTTGCTTGTCCTGTTGTTACGCTTCTGACATTTTTGTGGTTTCGGGCTGTGGCAAAAAGGCTGACCTGTCTGCTGCTACAAATGTGTATGTGTGAGTACAATAGGACACGCCGTATCGCGGAGAGAGAGAGACAATGAGGATACAAATGAAGGTTAATTTGGGAAAGTGATCTTACGTGTCTATATTTGTTGTGCCGAGGCAATAATCATGATCCCTGTCAGTTCAGCTCTTACCCAGCCAAACCAGCCAGAGCATTTAAAAACAGACAGTGGCACAGACCTTTGCTGGCTATGACCTACGTTCAGTATCAGACCACCTGCCTTAGAGAGACAGAAAGAAAGGAATAAAGAACGCTAGAAGAAACGACTGACTTTTGGTACATTAAGGTAGAAGTCTATCGATTCTGGCTGTGTCTACTCTGGCCAGTTCTTTCCGCTTGTTATTGACCGTCTGTTCTCCACTTTTTTCACCGAAGCTGTACCTATGTACTGTACATTCTGTATTTACTGCATCAGGGAACATATTTTAATTAAATCCCATCTATCGTGATAGAAAGAAAGAGATGCAGATGTTTTGCATGAAAGAGGAGAAGTTAAAGTTTAGATTATAGGACCTCCCATTCCCTCGTCCAACAAATAGATTATTCACATTGATTCAAACCCACCTGGACTGAGGTAAAAGCAGACAAATTGCCTTTTCCCTGAAAACCTCTGCATGTGTGTGCTCTGCGTGTGTGTGTTAGTGCTAGTGTTAGTGCTTTGTCTGTATGCAGTCATTCATGTGTCCTCAGCCAGAAGGATGTGTTTATAGATTTCCTACACGTGTATTTGCAAGCAAGCTTATTAGATGAATTCATGCTCACATGGACGCATCGTGTACATTTAGTAAACACATTTTTCCCTGTGACTTCTCGTTCTTTATACTGTGTGTGTGGATTGTGTGTCCCGACCAAGCGGCAACCTCCGGCACTGAAAAATGAAGCCAATGCGGAAGTGCAAAAAAGCTGCAGTTCCTCGAATAACCGCTAGAGCAGGCTGCAGAAGTGAGTCAATTACATCTGAGCCCCATGTTAAAATGTCCGATTTTATGACAGAAAAAAAAACATATTTACAGCCTGGTTCAAAACATGGCTCTAGTCTCATAAGCTGTTTTTCTACTCCACGACAACTCTGGGGGGGCCGAATTTTTTTATAAGGTGTTTGTTTAAAATATACAGCATACATCATTATGCACAATTCACAGCTGTCAATCTAAGTGGCGCCACTTTGACAGCTATGAACTGACGGTTTAAAGGGCGACACCCCGGCTAATTCTAGTCACTGAGTTTGGGAAAGAGATCGTCGTGGGGTTAGCCGGCTAGCAACGCTATTTAGCATTTAACCTAGCTGGTTAGCCGTAGCTAGTTTGATTATTTCGAATAAAGCGGCTTTTTTCAGCGGCTTTTTTTCAGCCAATAGCGTTCATTCGACCCGCCTCAGCTCCGCCCACGCTCCACCTCTTTGTCCATATTTGGAGTAACCGGAGGTAGGCTACCAAGATGGCTACGCACTACGACTTGCTTCATTTTTGCTCTTCAGAAACCTATGGGTGACGTCACGGAAACTACGTCCATATTTTATACAGTCTATGGTGCCGACAGCTTAGCACTGCTTTCTTTTCTACTGGTGTGTGTGTGTGTGTATGAGAAAGAGAGAGAGAGAGGGAGGGAAGCTGTTCATCCTTGCTAAAATACAGACTCACATGTTTCACAAACATTCTATCTATTTCAAATAGTATTCAGATTTTCATAAGTGATCTGATTAGATGAACAAAATGTTCTTTATGTATTGTTTAGGGGTCTGACTTTGATCTTATGATTGCTGGAGTTATGGTCATTATGCCTAATCAGCATTGCAGCCAATTAACCTACATTCCTTTTAACTCCACATAGGAAAGAGTGCTCTCCACTCTGCGTCAAGTCTGGCTTTGAAGTCGAGAGTATTCATGAGGACTGCAGGAAAGAGAGGTTCAGGTTGTCGAGCAGAATTATTCGCCGTTAATGAATTTCATCGTAGCGACTGTTGTGTTCAGCATCGTTAGTCTTCCTCTGACAAATGGCCAGTGTGAAACTGTGAGTAAACTTTAGCATCAAGGACAGAGCGGCAACACCGCGGGCTCTGCTCCAGTTCAAATAAGTCTCTCTCTGATTTATCACCAGGCCTTGGCACGTAGTTGGCATTACCAAGGAAGAGATTGGACATTCACACCGCTGGGTTCCTCTAAAGTTATTTGTCTTACACTTTTTTTTTCCCAGTCCTTAGTAGCATAACATGGCAGCCAGAGCTCAGGGAGTAGCAGTAATCTACACATTCCCAGATGCTTGGATTAAAGATGCAGCGACATGTTTCCCAGCCGCTGAATCTGACAGCACTTCTTTTCCCATCACCCCTTGTTAATGTGCAATTTATGGTGAGATCAAGAGACTTAGATCACAGGTGGATATGAGCGTATGTAGGTGTATATCTCTGCACAAAGGTGTGTGGATGCACCATGTGCACTGTCTGCTGTGCGTGGTTGTAACATTTCCACAGTCACACATGATTGATTGCAACTTCAGAGCCACTCATGTGCGGGTCCCTTGCTACCTACCGGTGCTCAGAAAACAGCCACACAGCCGACACTGGAAGCGCACGGCCGTGGAAAACTCCTTCTTGAATTTCTCTGCAGCTCTGCGGCGACAGGGAAATGGCCTCGAGTCCCGCTTGGAATGGTGGTCCTTTGATCACTGACTCAAGTAACAATGAAAATAGTGCTGGAAGCTCCACTGTTGTGCGGCGGAGTTGCGCCCGTGCTCCATTTAGCTGCCACAAGAACAGCTTGGCAAACTGGCCTGATTGCTGTTCCAAGTGTTGGGTGATTGATAGCTCTGTGGCAGCTACTGCTCACTGGAGTTCAGCGGCAGGACAGAAATAACTTATATGCTTTCCACATGCAAATATGTGCTGTTTTACAATATAGACATAAATTAGTTTTTCAGCAGCGCTTCCCCACATTTCACAGACTAATTATACTAATTATAAAAATTCTTCCACAACCTCAGCTCTGCAAAGACAGTTTCGACTAATCAACATTTGAAATAAGAAGGGAAAATATGACAACAGTGAGTTGTTGCCATGGCAGTATAGATACCACCCCAGGCTAATGCTAAGCTAGTGCTTGGACACTGTTAGGAAAAGAATGCAAGTTTCCCAATTTTGAAACAGTGTATTAACAAACATTATTTCTTTTGAAAGTCAAATGAGAGACACTGCTTTTAAATTCATAGACACCTCAGCCTACAGTGTTGCAAGAGGGATCGTTCAGAGCAGCATTCGATCTGCAAGACACAACTACAAACTTCTGTTATAGGAGGACTCCAACAGTAACCCCAACCTATGGAAGATGTGACAAGACATCCAGCCCACCATGGATTACAAAAAAATAACACAGCAAACCAGGCAACAACACTGTCAGACTAGTGGAGAAACTTAACAACTTCTTTGCTCGATTTGACAAAGACAACCAACCTTAGTTTCCAACTGTTGGGAGACCCACAGACCCTTGTTCTGCACACTCGCCATCCCATCATCTCTTTCTGTCTGCCTTGCTGCTACTACAGCAGCTCTCTCTCTCTTCCTTCTCCCTATAGGCGGCCATTTGTTTGGTTTAGTATGCTGTCTAAAGTCTATTTTTTTACATTGTGTTTTGCACCTTACAGCATCAACACACATCCACATCCATCACTCATGCAGCCCACTGACTGTGCTGATATCCATATCCCACATGTCAATCCTAAATTGACACTGTAATTTACTTAATTTAGTTTAATAGATATCCTTCTGTTTAGAAAAAAAAAAACAGCAGTGTGTAACAGTGACAGTGTGACTCCCATTTGTTGTGGCCACTTGAGCCAGGCCATAACAGCCAACATCACAGGGGTCCTCTCCTGGGATGACAACACCTCAGCTTAGAGGAGTGAGGCACAACAGCGCCTTTATTTTCGGAGGAAAGAGAGCAAAACCTCCCTCAAAAGCTGCTTGTCAACTTTTACAGATGCACCACAGAGAGCGTCCTAACAAACTGCATGACAGCCTGGTACAGCTGCTGCACCAAAGCTGACGAGAAAAAAAAAAAAAAACAGTCCTCCAGCATGTTGTGAAAACGGCACAGGACGTTGTTGGTGTTGAGCTACCATCAGTGGAACATCTTCACTGTACTCACTATTTAAGAGAGTTAGAAACTTGATAAAAGACATTACACACCTTGGACATCATCTGTTTACGCTCCTCATCAGGCATCCCCATCAGGCATCTTAAATGTCACTTTAAGCCACTTATTATGTAGAATATTTCTACACCAACCTCACTTGTCAGCAAGGGCCCCAATGCACCGTCACTCTATATCTGTCACAGCACATCTTATACTATCCTTTTGCTGCTGAATGCTTTTCTACCCTCATTAGTTACATTTTATTGTTGATTGTATTTTACACTTCTTATTGTACTCCTATTGAATTCTTACTTACAGATGCACCATTTGAGGTAGATGCAACTGCAGTTTGTTGACGATAAAGTTATTGACTCATGAAAAAGTGTGGCAGTAAGAAATGTGACACAAACCTTGGAAAGGTAGTGTCAAAGACAGCCACTTACTCACCCATCCGACATCCCAAATTCTGTCCTCCTTCCTCTGTGGCACTAAGTGGTTTCACCAGCTTTAAACAGAATTTCTGATGCAGACTAGTGTATAAACATATTTTGTAGTAGAGCCGGTTGGGTTTTAGCATCTTCGCTTCGGCAAACAACTCCCTAGAGACTTGGACATCCTGCTGCCTTTATGAGACGTTCGGCTGTGTGTTTAAGTTATTTCATGCATTTAAACATCAGGATACAAGTATTTCATGCTTGACTAAATAGACTCTAACACTGTGAATCTACTACACAGATAAAAACCCGAGTCTTATTTTTTCTCTATAAAATTGACATGAGGTGTTTTGAAAATGAACTCCTTTTTGGTTACAAATGAACCCACACAACTGTCTATGGTGAATCAAAGTAACCTTGTCAAGCCAAATGATAGCACTTGAACAACGCATTTAGCTGGCCTGAATTCTGCACCACGGCAGCAGGTTTTAAAGGGGAAACAAGACTCAATGTTTTCATCCAGCCCCTTCATAATTGGAGCTATCGTAACTTTTTATCGCGGCCACGACACTTTTAGTTCCTGTCAAGAGTTTTTCAAAGTTCCCTGCCACTTCACTTCCTCTGTCAAGGTCACGGTATATTTGCACAGTGTGCCCAAGATGAAGGCTGTAATTTTTGCTGATATTATCTTGGAACCCAGGAATATTGTCATATATTACAGTCCATTAATTAAGGCGGCCATCTCTCTATCCATCCCTCTCCTCTCATCTCTCCCTCTGAAACCTTTCCCTCCTTTATCTCCCCTTTTTACCCACTTATCACTTCATACTTTCTCTTATCCCCTTGTTAACTTCCTCCATTACCCCTTTTATATGCCTTATACTCTTTCTTTTTGCCCTTCTTTGCTCTCCTGTTTTTCTCCCTCTCCGTCTCTCTCTATTCCCACTTTTATCATCCGTATCGCCTTATATGTTCTTCTTCTCTTTATCTTTTTACTCTGCCTGTTTCATCTCTGTCTGTATTCCCCCATTTGGTTTAATAAATGAGCGGCCCGGTATTAACACTGACCTTCAGAGTTTGGCTCTCTGGGAAGGCTTAGGGTGATGTTAGCCATGTTATTAAACAATAAGATTAGCATTGGGAGTGACGTTTCTGCAGGCTTATGTGTGATTAACATTATTATACAGTCTTGCCAAAGGGTAGCCAGAAAACAGATTTATTAGATTCAGGGTTCATTATAAAAGAAGATAATAACAATCTCATCTCCTTTATTTGAGGGTTAGGATGCTGCTTAGTGATGCGATGCTTACTGCTCCATATTGTGCTTTTTCTGATGTGATTTTCTTCTAAAAATCATATTTATTCATATTGACTTGACTTTGGAAATTCATCCAAAATAATTATGGTTTGGAATATTCATTCATAACCCAACTTTGAGGATGCTTTGGCTGCTTATGTCTCTTCCAAAACCAAACAATTACAGTCTGCTTGCGAGCTGAGACAGCCAGTCTGACTGAGAGAGACAACATCGGCAAAGTCACAACTGGTCAAGAAAATGTAAATTAGATGTGCAGATTTGGTTCTTTTGCTGATGTGACAAAAAATAATGGGGATGAAATGCTAAACATGATGGATTACCTATGTCAAGCGAGTCTCTGCGAGTTGTCTCTCATATCACAGTGGAAGGAATGGAAACCATTGCTGCCTGGATGGGAAATCAATTTAAATAGCTGGGGTGTAATTTGGGATAAGGTCAGCAGTAATACACAAGTACTGTCCTCCATACTGCATACTGTATGTCGGACATTTTGTACTGCAGATAGAAAAAAACGTGTATATTTTTTATATATATTTTTTTTATTATTTTATTTTTTTAGTGTTAGTAAGAGGGACAGAATTAGTAAGACATTATACCTTCCCTTTTTTCCTCTTCACCTTCTTTTTCTGAGTTCTGTTACACACATGTGTTTTTTATTGTTAACTTTGGTCATCACTGTCCTTTTGCAGCAGGAAACATCATCTCAGATGTGTATCAAAAAATCCTTTAAAAAAATCCAGTAAAAACAAAACACTAACTATATGTGATTTGCTAAAGTTAAAACATTCAAAACCTCAAGTGGAATCCTTGAAGGACAACCTCGAGCTGATTGAGACAGCAAAAGAAAGCAGGCGTACTGTAGATAGCGAGTCAGACTGAAACCTGTCCAGACAAACAGATGAAGCAGGATTCAGTCGTTTCTCTCCCACCACTCGCTGTTTTTCTCCCTGTGCCGCGAAACCTACAGATGTTTCTGATCAAAGCAGCATTATCCAGCTGTCCCACTCCTTTTTCTCTCCTTCTCCCTGTAGCTGGCTCTCAGGAATCCATCTCCCATTCCTCATTTCATGACCTCTCTAATCCAGGCTTGTAAAATATTAACTGCCCTACTCGCTCTCAACAATTCTTCCTCCCTCCTGTGCTGTCCCCCTTTCCTCTCGCCGCTCTCTCCTCTTCATCTTTCCACTCCGTCTCTCTTCCTCTCCACTTCTCCCTCTCCTTTTACACTCCCACTTATCTTCCTTTGCTTCCATGTTCCTCCCAGAACACAGACATCTAAAATGTGAAGTATCAATTAACCCCGTTGCCTGCAAATCTTTCTGTCTTCTCCAGTGGCTTCCGTAAGCCAGATGATGAGGGCAATGATCAGACTGACACGCACACACATATGCACATGAACACGCCACTGTAAGTCTACATGTGCAGCGTGCCGAGATAAGATGGCAGGAAACAGGAAGTTGATTTATTTGAGCGTTGGTGCCCTGACTCATGCGCACACAAGCACAGAAAGCACGCACACACTACACACACACACATACAAACACTTACACAGCTGCAGCTGCCTCAATGCTCACATGAAAGGAGAGGCAAAATGCAGAGAGAGAGAGAGAGAGTGAATGTTAATCTCTCTGTGGGAAAGAGAGACAGGAGAGGATAAAGTGATAACTTAATTCCAAGATGTTTGCAGAGGAAGTGTATGTGTGAGAGAGGATGTGTGTGTGTGGGTGTGTGCAGAAGTGTGTATGTTCGTGCATACTTCTATCCCAGTTTGTTTTTTGTCGTCTGTGTGGCCTGCATGAGTGTGTGTGTGTGTGTGTGTTTGTGTGTCTGTGAGATAGCATATACCACATGTGGACCGAGAGCTCTATGGAGCATCTGTATCAGTGTATTAATATGTGCACGACCGTGAAAGTGTCAACAGCAGTTTATTGCGATACTTATTATGTCATACAGCAGTTAATCGGATCTCTGTCCAATAAATCACTGGGGGCATTTTGCTGTGTCACACCTCACAGAAACATCTGAAGAACCTGTCTGGCCACATGCTGACTGAGGCAGGAAAAGTCTCTCTGGCTGTAGGAAATGATTAGAAAATGGCGTAAAAAAAAATCAAGTGAATTATGATCTGCTGACGCAGGATATGCAGACATTTCAACTTCCACTGTTCAGTGCACAAAAATGTGAGAATATTATATGAACATTCATTACAGGGGCTCCAAGTCATGATTATTTTCATTAATCTCTCAATTAATTTTTGATCAACTGATTAATCGTTTAGCCCATAAAATGTCAGAAAATAGTGAAAAATGCCCATTACTCTTTCACAGAACCACACTGCTCGTCCAAAAAAATGAATTATAATATAAATCATAGTGATACAAAACTGATAAAAGCAGCAGATATTCAGCACCATTCATCATGTTGAATCTCGTGTTTGTTTTTGACCCTCACAGGCACCCTCACCCACACAGGTCTGTCCTATTTTGGCTGTTTAGACCTCTACTCAGAACTGTGTGGGTGTGTACAGACTGAATGACTAAAAAGGTTTTAATGTGATGTGCTGTCAATACGACATTTACAATTTTGTGCCACTCAATCGTTAATAAGCGATCTTTTTGTTGAATCAACAACCTTTTTCAAATTTTATTTTGATTTGTCATGGTAGAAAAAGTGCAGGTGATACTAATATTAATGGCTGCATTTTACTCAGTTCATTCTTGTTCCAGTAAGTCATGAAAGTGTGACAGCAAGACAGCATGCACAATACCAGGACCCTTAACCTGAGGCAGCAAATCCAGGAACTTAGCTGTCATTATATTTGTTATTTAATGATTAGGACATGTCAACATATGTATATTTGTAAATTCCCATGACTCGGATTTGCTCTAAAAATTAACATGTTCTTTTTTGGCCTTCCACCAAGGTTCATGAATATCCAGTAATTTTTCTATTATCCTGCTGAGAAACAGACAAACAGACTGAACCGAAAACGACCTCGTTGGTGATAAGCCAACAAGGTTGCAGGACCACTTCCACCTTTGAACTATATTAACCTTTCGTCTGGCTTATTCTCATTACAACACATTTTTCACACACAAGGCTGTCTGTGACAAGAATAACTGTAACACATGAAAAATGAGTGAAAGAGTCAACCTTTATCCAATGATTTTAGCCTTTGATCTTTCTCTACATTCTCAACATTTTTAATACCATCATTAAAGCCTAACCTTCTGACTTTTGCCGGTATTATTGTATTTTATTAGCTAAAGAGCTTTACCATTCAAAGTCAAACAAAACCACTTTTGAGTGGGTTACTGAGCCATTGATCATTCTTTGCATTGGAATGATAAATATCTATGGCTTGAGGCTGAATAATGACATGAAATAATTGTGGAAATGATTTGGATAACGCAGTGTCCGTTCTCACAAGGCAGCAAAAAGACAACAGCCGGAGGAGAGGTGGTGGATCAGAGACCCTGAGCAACAGCGCAATCAGACGTGAATAACGCATATGTAATCCCATCTATCATTAGTTTCTTCTGCTTACTCTACCTACCCTGACAAAACACAGAAATTTGTTTTTTTTTTCTGTGACCTATAAAGTAGTCTAACATTTTGTCTTTAATGTTTAGTTTTTGCAGTTTTTGTCTTTTATTGGACAGTTTGGACAGACCATTGTATGAACCATGTAACCATTCATCCAATTCAATAATATTTTTTTTTCCAATTGTGGTAATATTTATTTTCTAATATTGACAACAGATGTAACAGTTTGTGTATCTGACAGTGAGGGCTGGGAGCAAAATAGCGTCAGATTTGTGTCTTAAGGTTGGTCTTCTGAAGCTACTTCTTAAGTGCTCAAATATCAAGCATTTTAGTATTTTAGGATAGAAAACATCCCTGAATTTTTCCCAGATGTCTGAAATTCTATGTGTGGCAGGCAATCAGTTTGTTCACTTGTTAACCTGAAAGCTTGTAAATTCATATTGGCTATTTCTAAAATCTAAATTTAAAAAAAAATGTGTCAGTGCAGAGGTTGAGCAAAGTCCAAAGCACACCTTTTCAGCCTCTGTATTTTATTCAAAATGTTGTGTCAAATAGAGACTGAATGAATTTCAACTGCAATTTTCAATTAAAGTGAAAAGACTGAAGAAAAAAAAGCATCTCTCTCCAGAAAATAAGATTGATTTTATTTCTCTGTGTCAGTATAAGTGGCCTAGCCAGCGTCAGCATGTGCAGCCACTGAGTGAAAAAATTTGATCTTCTAAACCTAAACTGATAATTCCCCTGGGCTCTATCTCTGTGTCAGCCAATCCAATATTTTACTATTGGACTTTCAAAAGGTACGGCTCCCCTTAGGCATACAAATGCTATTCACTGATAAATGTGATAGTGAGTTACAGCCGGGCTGGAGAGCGACACGGTCTGATATGTACATGTCAATGAATCCACAAGGAGGGGTACACGCACATTATCACACACACACACACACTGAAACTGACATATGAGCATGCACTGTCACAGACACACCAATACACAAGCAATATAACACTTTTGAGATGGTAAATCAGAATGCCAGCGCTGAACTTCAATTTCATTTCACGCCGCTGTTGTGGAGTCGGATCATAACTTAGAGCTGGTTTCTCATACAACACACACACACACACACACTTTAAACACATGCATGCATGCATGCACAGACAAGTGGTGTCAGAGATACAGAATGATAGAGCCACATCGTCGCACATGTGAGCGGCAGATATTCTGTAAATTGAAACACACACATGCGCCCACAGGCTCACACAGCTGGTGCTCCATAATCAAAATTCAGTAGTAATCTAATCTAGTCAAGTAGGTGTGTGTGTGTGTTTGTTTTATGGACTGTGTGTTTGCTAGATACATCCCTGCGTATACCTGAGTCTGTGTGTATGTAAGTCTGTTTAGCTGTGGGAGAATGTGTTTGAGCTTTGTGTGCTCTGATGCTGCTGATGGAGAGATCCCTGTTTTTTACTCAGCTGCTGCTCCACCAATCCAGAGGAAAATTCATACTTCCTTCCATGATTTTAAAAACTTAACAACTTTGATTTGTAGGAAAACCAGTGATTTTGAGCGTTGACACAGGTGGACTTTAATAGCCTATCTTTGATGAAACAATATGCTCTTTTTCCAGAAGCTATGCTAGTGGTGATCCCAGTAAAACAGTCCTGACAGAAGGATAACAAGTCATCACACCTTAACAACTAAAAAGGCCATTTGCTATCGATTCCCAAAATTACCCCATATGTGCTTTCCGATCTAACACCCCTATCAGCTGGACAATATAAATCTGTGCCTTCAAAACAATCCATATAGCCATTACAAAAAACAATTCATATGACAGTTTTCTGTCTGCTACCTCTCGGGTTTTAGCTTAGTTTAGTTTTGTTTATTTGACACTTGGAGGAGCAAGGCATTAAATCACACACAACTGCAACAATGTCAAGGATGACTCAGTAAAGTCCATAGTTTTTTTTACATTGAGGTCAAGATGGCAAAGATGCAGTCATCCATATAACTAAGTGACATGATACTACTTCTCTGACAGCATCAATCAAAACTGAATATTATTATTTTTGTAAAGGCGGAATTTGTGTCAGAGCTGTTGTATTGGATTAGATTGCACAAGTATATAGTTCGTTATTTATCTATATAGAAATCACAGGTGCTGTGTCAAATTATTTAAAGCCTTTCCTTCAGCTCAGTGAGCCTTAAGGTAACTTCTTCCTCCAAGTCAATGTCCTCACTTCATCAATAGACGTTTGATGATGTTGCGGTGCAAAGGTATAACAATGTCCTGCCCGATAGCACTCTGTGTTTGAACAAGTAATTCTAACAGTGTTTAATCAGCTAGTCAAACAGCGGGGCTACTTGCTCTCATGAATATCCTCTCTGACACTTGGCTAATGGTAATTTGACCTTAATTGATCTTTCAGGTTGAATTATAGTTAATCAAGGATGCAAAGGATGAAGACAGTGAATTTATGAGGGTCCTTCTGTTCGCATATTTTAAAGCAAACAACACCGCACTGATTCTCCTTGTCTCCATCTCCCTTGAATACTTTTCAATGTATCTCACAATCTGTCAACTTTTCCGCGTCTTTTGTTCCCTTCTCAGCTTCTTTCTGTTTGTTTTTCACTTTCTCTTTCTGCTTCTTTACCCCTAGTTACCTATATAAAATAGCTATATCTCACTTCCAACAGTCTCAGATAGAAATCTTTTCTTGACCTTCACTGGTATGTTGATCACACGGGAGCTCAGAATCCAGACTCCTACATTTCTCCTTCTGCCTAGCACTGAATTGTGTGTGTGTCCCAAACAGTTATGTGAAGCCATTTTTCAAGTGTACTGTATTACATTATGTTTATTAAGGCATTATGCAAGTGTGTGTTTGCATGCTTGTCATTCAGCGTATGAATGTGTATGTGAACGTGCATATATACTTGGAGTTTGTCTGTGTGTATGCATTTGTGTGTTAGTGCACAAATGTGTGTGTTGTGTTGTGTGTTTGCGGCTCATCACTTATGTCAGTTTACTAAACAGCTCATGAACCAATATATGCAATTCATTGCCCTTGGGTTTGTGTGAATGTGTGTGTGTGTGTGTGTGTGTGTGTGTGTGTGTGTGTGTGTGTGTGTGTGTGTGTGTGTGTGTGTGTGTTCATTATTCTTTAAATAGCTTCTGGACAGAGATGTGTGCTTCTAATGCCCGGCGGGTCTGACCTCACAACATGACATTATGCTGGCTCTTTATGGTTCTGCTCTGGGAAAACATCACAGTGCTGCATAAGAACTACAATACCCTCAGTGCCCTGCAGAATCCTACTATGAATAAAAAGTTCAACTTTCCTGTAATGGTGAAAAACTAGTTGCATCTTCTCAGTAACCCCTGGAGCCCCAGTGTTCCCTGTTATATTAATATATAACACATACACAATCCAGTTTGTTCCAATAGACACTGCAGGATACAAAAATGTTTCTGTATTCATGAAATGAAATTCTTAGCAATGTCTCAACATTGCTCTGTGTTTCAGTATTTTTTTTCAAAATGTTGAAGCTGTGAATGCTAAATTAAGGTTTTGTGTGTATAAACATGTTCAACAGGCATTTGCATGATGGACTTGTGGCTGGGTCTGCTGAGGGGCTTTAGTTTGAATTGTTTATTTACTATGTTTTACTCTATGCAGGTTTTCAAGTTTTACTCAGGGCATTTATCAATGAGATTTCTGTTCTAGGAGGTAAGAAAGTGCAGATAAACTGAACTGAGAGTGATTTTAAACAACCCTGACACAAGCTGATTAAAATAGACAAACACATTTTACATGTAGGTAGCATGTCTTTGCATGTAGTTGTCCTCCACTCTGCCATATGGATCTTCTGTTCTATAATTATTTTATCACTGCCATAACCCACTTGACTTCTTCTTGATCGCAGTGCACAAAACTTCAAAAATTCAAAAAGTTATCTGATCTGCTCTGCCTCTAGGAGGGTCATGGGCTTGTTTACTCATGGGGCGCCCTGTCAGTTGGCATCAACATAAATAACTTGAATAATGAGCAAAAACAGCCAATCTGAAGGTTTGTGAAGGACGCTGAAAATTCTTATTCTCATTTGGTTGGGAATAACAGCGTTCTAACACTGCTTACAACGCCCTGTATATTACCAAGAGATCAATAGCACTTGAGCTGAATGTCATTATGGTTATTAGGCCTGCTTGTCTGTATGCTGATGAGGCATGAGGACATTACGCAGAGTGGAGCCGGAGCCCGTGCATATATGTGAGTGAGTACATGAGTGTACTTGTAAGTGCATCTACTTGTGTTCCCAGCGTGGCTATAAGGTGTATTATGCATGTGGCGTGCGTGCAGAATACTCATGATAAGTGATGCACCACTGACGAATGCTGAATTTTAGGTGGAATTCAGAGGGAGACGTTTCAAGGTGAGAGGGAGAGAAAGTGATGGAGAGGGGAGAGGGAAAGGTGAGCAGAGAGACATACAGAGGCAGAGGGAGATAAGGCAAACACAGACAGTGAGAATAACTTACAGAAGGATACAGGAAATAGTTGCTCCAACAGAGATAGAGACATGACACACCTGTCTGAACCATCATGCATTGCACATTAAGATTCCCTAATCCAACTTACACTACATTCAGACCTCAGCTCTGTTTGTCTTATTGTCAACAAATCGCATCGGACTGATCCTAGTATCGTTTGCGTAGCCAAAGCCTAATAAAGCTTATTCCTATGCGTAATAGAGCTCCCTTGTTGTCCAGAATCTGTTAAAAACAGATCAGTGAGCCTAATAGTCCCAGAGCAATGCACTGATTTTTCCTCTTTGAGTAATGTTTGGTTTTTAAAAGGGAAAAAAAAAACTGCTGCTGCGTTTGGAAATTGCTACTTTAGAAAATGAATCTGTATATTTGTGTGCTGTTCTCAAAGCATCACATTTTCAGCAGAAACAAATGGGCCTGGGCTGAGTGCCACAGACAGGGAAGGAGATTCAGAAAGTACGGAGAGAGACCAACTGTTGGTTTTGGACTTTTCACTGAATTTGTTTACAATATGCAAAATTTAGAATAACCTTTAAGTTAGAGATAAAACATGTAGATATGAGGAGGAGGCAAAGTCCCACTTCAGGACGCCTTTGGAGGTATTATTATGCATATACTATGGCTACAAAGAATGAAAAATAAACAAGGCCGCTGTCAAATCATAATCCATTTTTTAAAGTGTGTTTGCAGGCAGTGGTTAATACCTGTCAGTGAGCTTTAGTACATGATGGGGTGCATCAAGCAGCAGTGTTGTTGCTATGATAACTGGCAGTTTATCATCCATTGTTTTTGTTAAACAAACACCTAGAGAAAAAGAAAGTTAATCACCAACTATTTGATACTTGATGAATTGTTTCATTCATTTTTCAAGCAAAAATATCAAACATATGCTCTTTGCAGCTTCTTAAATGTCAAGGTTTTCTTCTTTTCTTTGTCATGTATGATAGGAGGTGAAGAGTCTTTGAGTTTTGGACTGTTGGTTGGACAAAGGAAGCAATTTGAAGATGTCATATTTTCTGCAGACTAGATGATGAGTTGATTAATCATTAAAATAATCAACAGATTCCTTGGTAATGAAAATAATCGTTCGCAGCACCTACTCACAGATCACTCCATTACCTACTGTTCACCAGTCTGGTTGCCAGAGACAGATCTGTCTTCACACCGCAGTTGAAGGCGAACAAAAAGAAAACTAAATAATTTACACTCATTAGAATCAATCGGAGTTGACTTTTACTGCACTTAGCTCACGGCTGCGGAAAACATCATTGTGGAACATTTTGCACATAGTTAATGAAAAACTTTCCATGACAGGTCAGCTCTCGTGCAAGAATTGGAGTTAACATTTTATCACTAGTTCCTGCTTAGAAAGTTTTTAACTTCAAATATGTTGTGTTAAAGAAACACTCCTTAAATACATGATATTAATATGTATTTAGAGTTTAAACCAGCTGATGACAAAGGAGAGAGAAAGAGGCAGAAAGATGGAAGAAAGGGTGATACAGTCTGAACTGAGTGAGAGAAATAGGGTGGGAAAGACAAGAGCAGGAGAACTTAAAGTTCAAAGCAGGATATGCACAGAGGCAGATGGTAGGGTGGGAAGTAAGGAGACAGGGTGTAGCACGAGAAATAAAGATAGAGGCCGACTGCCTGAGAGTGAGAGGAGGACCAGAGTGTTAACTTTGATACGACAGGAGAAAGACAAGACCAAGTGAAAGGGAGAGGACAGAAATGAAGCACAGTGAGAGGGAGAAGGGGAGCAAAGGCTGGACAGATGAATGGATATTGGAAAGGACAGAGGTAGGGAAAGAGTGATGTAACCCGAGAAGATAAAGAAGGATGGGATGTGGCGGGGGAGGGGGGAGGGGGCAAGAGAGAAGGTCAGAGAATCAGTGCAGACTCTCACGGATATTCACAAGAAAATGCTGCAAAAAGGTGACTTCAGCGAAATATTCTGAGGGGCGTGCTCCTTGTCAAAGATTTTTCTTTTTTAAACGTGCTTATAAATACTCCTTTCTGATGACATCACTGGAAGAGGATTATCATTTCACTCACCTACTTTGAGCAGCTTAATGCAACCTAAAGGCTGTCAAAGGAATTTTAGGCCGTCAAAGTTATTAAAGTTTTGAATATATTCTCTTACTTCGAAGTACATTTATAGCCACTTTTATAATTTAATTATGTTTTTTTTTCAGCAACTTTTTTCAGTCGGTGCATGAATGTTCACCGAAGTATTCAAACCTTTATTGCACTCAAACCTTTATTTTAGACTCTGAGAATCAACTGAGGGAGATCCTCATTTTCATTGACATCAAACAAGCAGCCAAAAACAACAAGTACAAGTACAAAATAGAAAACTTCCAAGCGTTACAAGAGTATGCTTTTTAGTATTGTCATGCAACGTGACCTAAAACTGAAGTCTTCCCTTGGCACGAGGCACCTGAAGAAGCAGCCAGTGACCGGAACGAGTTAACAGTGGACCAGGGTTTCAGTGTCACACGGTGTAATTTATGGTGGTAATTTTCCACCCAGGGCTTTAAAGATTAACAGATACTAGTGACTATTATGTCTCTGAGTCAGAGAAGGACAACCGACCTTATCATAGAGGATACACTGTTAAGCAGTAGGTATCTTGAGGGGAAAGTATCTCTTCTCTTCTCCTCTGTTCTCCACTTACTCGTCACATAAAGCAGAAGGGCACCAGCATCATCATCAAAAGCTCACATCAAAGTCTGGCTGTATGGTTTTTGCGAAGATGGAAATAACTTTTTTATGTAAATAAAGTCACACATCCCTTCAAAGTAACTTGACAGAGGAGGAGATCAAAGGGAATTGGCGTTTCTTGCCACTCACATGCATATGCACGCACATTATTTTGACTCCGGGAAACGGGGAGGGAAGCATGGAGATAACTGGGATGGACAGCAGGGGGAGAAGACAGAGTGATAACAGGAGAAAAAATTAGATATGGTAAGAATAAGAGAAGGTGCTGGAGAGGTTGAGGAAGAATGAATGGAGAGGAAGAGAGAACAAACAGTGTCTGGGTAATGTTAATGGGGGTAGGGATGTCCTATTGAATATAGATGGCTCTGGTATGGGACATGAAATATATATGAAACACGAGGTTGACATCTGTATCAGCCGCGTTAAGAGGCACATCCGAGGAAGCTAGCTCAAGTGAAAAAAACAGCAAAATGAGAGGCATTGTCGTGAGAAAGAAAGGAGGGAGGGGACTGACAGACAAAGGCAAAGACAGGGAAAGAGACATCAGAGTAAGACAAGAATCTTGACAGCATTTGATCCCAGGCCAATGGGGGCACTTCTCCTTTTCTGTTATGTTTTTTTTCTTCATAGCCCAGGGCTTTTCCTAAGATGGGGATCAATATTTTATTGTTGTTTCTTGTTGTGCTGTTGATCCTCAGTGTTTAAGTGTTAATCAGAGGTCTTCGCTCCGTGTGGTCGCGACAGGGCCCGTGGGACTTGTAAACAGAGCGGGGCTGCTAACCCCAGTGACTCCCATTAGGCTCACATATACCCCTTAGCCCCCGGGGGTCACGGTCCCGACAACTTTTCTGAACCCATGCACAAAGGCAGTGGTGGTGTCAGTAATGAGGTCATTGATAGAAGGATAAAAGCAACATTGGCAGGTCTTTCACATCCCCCCCCCCCTGTTTTTATAGTAAAAATAGCATTTTTACCCACTGCCTCTTCCCTACGTCTCGAGTGAAACCAAGTCTGGCTCCCTGTACGGAACAGAATGACTTTTCTTTTTCCATTCCTCACTTACTATGACGGAATGACAATTTCTTGATGAAATTAGATCAGAACTATTTATGAACTGCACAACAGTGATAAAATGTTTCCCCTTCGTCCCTGTCTGCCACCACAAATCAGCGGCTAAGCCATGTCCGTAGGTCAACAGTAATGAATGAACGAAAATTGATAGAAAACGATTGAATTCAACTGTGAGTCAAATAATATTTCCATTGCTTCATATTCAGTTCGTTGTATTAGTTGAAAGCTGTGATCAAATAATAAATTCTCTCTTTGCTTCTGTCTGCTTTTTCTTTCTGCCTCTCAGCACGGCAGAATAAGCATGAATGTCCCCACAGAGAATACTGTTCCTGTTGTTTATGCTGATGTGATTATAAGGCCTTGATTTTGACCGTCTGCCTCCAGCTGCCAGAAGCCAGTATTCGCAGAGGGCAGTCATTTAACCGCGCTGATATTTCACCTGTTATTAGCCGTTGATATCACTAACACTTAATCTTTGCCTCTGTCTGTCTCCAGTTGCTAGGAACCAGTATGAGCGAATGGGCAGTGATGTCACCATGCAGTGTGGCTCCCTGGACAATGACGCATCAGTGTCATGGAAGGTGAACGGGACGGATGTGAAGGCCCAGCACCATCTAGAGGGTCCCAGGCTGATGCTGACCGAGGTGGACCTGGGCCACAACGGACTCTACAGCTGCTTTCAGAACCCGCACGGAGAGAGACGTGACACCATCTACCTCCACATCGGCGGTAAGTAGCCAGACAATTGCCCGCCGAATGTTTCATTTCAAATAAGATGTGATGAATCTTTAATCATCCCAAAGGGGACACTGAGTCACTGCAGCAGTTAAGAGTGAAAGGAAAAAGCAGGATAGAAGTGACCGCAATGCAATTATAACCCCCTCCCAGAAAAAAAAAAGAATTAATGATGAGAAATTTTCTAAATTTTAGCTTGCATATATGCAAAAGTGAAGACAAAAGCAATATACAAAAATGTAAAACTTTACTTGCAGCTGCTGTATTTTGACATCAAGCACTATGGAAATGTATGCTAGTGATTAGAGCCTTGTCAAATAGTTTGAATGCTTCCTTCATAATGTTGGCATTCAAATTCTATAAGCAACATTCGATAGATTACGTGACTTAGATGTTTATGGCCGCTTCAGTTGTATCTGCTGCCTCACTCTCAAAACACCAATTTTAAATTATAGTTTAAATCATTTCTTAATATTTTCACAATTAACTGTTTCATTTATGTATTTCCCAAAAATTTATTTGGGATTATTCATTTTATTATTTATTAAAAAGGCCTATTTAACACTTTGCAGCTCTCTCTCTATATATATATGCATACACACATACACAACTTTTTTCTTGCATACAGAGTTAAAAAAAAGTTTTGCTAATTGACAATTTTAATAGTTCATTATAATATTTGAAGAGCTGTTTCATTTAAATTTTGAATATGAATATAAAACTTGAATTGTATGATAGCAGTCCTTACAGTAGAACCAGTCTGTCAGCTGACAAGCTCCAATGATCAGTTGTTAAAATGACATTTGGAAATTTTGCAGTTATGGCTGTGCATTTTAATAATCATACAAAAGCGAAACAAGTGTCGATTTAACGGCATGTCACAGTGGCTTGCGAGTTGGCAATGGCCTCCTTTGAGATCCATTATTCTGATGGTGAAGGTTTTATACACCGGGCCCATGCATAATAATAATGTTGAGCTGCGATAGACTTGTAAATGACAAGTACCCCTGAAGATAATTGTAGTGAAAACACCTTTGTTTAATGTGGTATTTAACTAAAGTCAAAAAATCTTTATTCATGGATGGATTAACGTTTTGAGCTGCACACTTGAACAAAATTAACGCAAATATTGAAGGAGTGAAATCCTTATTTGATCATTGCTTCTTTTTTTGTCTTGGATATTGTGAATTAAATACTTGATATTGCATGGCTAGCTGTAACATAGATATATAGGCAACATCATTGTATATTATAACTATTATGAATTATTCATGTTCCATCCATTAATACCTCAAATTTATTGTGACTACCTCTGCTCATTAGAGCTGAAACTCCTTCTTTCTGCTCCTCGCTTGTTTGAATACATCTGTCACTACAGTAATGTTCCATGATTGATTGCTGCCTGTCTATTCTTAAGTGACAGGTTTTAGAAAAAAAAAAAACATTTCCTCTGCAACAGTGAATTAATGTTTTCTTATTGTGGCTTAAAGAAACAGTGATGTAACTCTGCATTATCTCTGCTGGCCAGCATTTCCTCACATAATAAGCGATCACTTTCTATGTCCATCCATTAAAGTTTGTTGGTAGTGTAAGGAAGAGGCAACATTTTATATTTCCACAGGAATCACACTGCAGCTGTTAGCTGGCTAGCAGGTGAAATTAGATACCGCTTTGGCATCAGTCATGGCAGGCCATTTCCAAACGGTGCCAAAAGTGACACATTGATACACTGCAGAAGAAAAAACTTTGATTCATCCCTCCAATGGCTTTGAAAAATAGGAGCTAATCCCATTTTTTTTTTTTTTTTTTTTTCTGACACTGTCATATTATAGATAGTCCACCTCCGGTCAAAATCAGAGAAAGGTAGATTGAAAGAACTGGTCCTGTTGCTCCGCCTGTGCTGAATGAAAACGTTACCACCTGAAATGGCTTTACTGTCAATCTGCCACACGTTGTATAGACGAAGAAATGATCTCATTCAATGATCCCAATTCAATGTGACAGAATCACTTTTTTTTGTAAAAGTGGTAAAATCACACCTGTATCATTCCATCCAGTTGTCAACAGGTCCCATAGAAAGCCAAGCACACCACCCATCAGGATCATTCCAGCCTGATGTTAAACGCAACATTTCCATGCAAATGTTTGATGAATGAGACTGTATGGGAGTGTGACAGTTTGCTTAATCATATCGGCAATGATGAATTACTGAATGCTGAAATAATACTGAATTAATGAGAGTTTTATGTTATGCTAGATTGTGTCAGCAGGGTGAATGATGCAATGCATAAACAGACCGGAATATGTGTGTGTGTGTGTGTGAGAGGTGGAGAGACGTACACTCCATGTCTGTGTGCAAGCCAGTGCACGTGTGTGCGTGTGTTTCTTTTCACCAGTAGTAATTGTCTACATCATAATAACACTTTGGTGGTCTCAAACAGTGCGTGTGTGAAACAGACCTACATTGTGCTTCTCATTGGGGGTCAATTACAGGTTTGTGAGGACGATGCCTCCGTGGTCTAGCCTGGTTGTGAATATAATTACCTTGATAACAGTTGGTGATTTTATGACGTGTCCAAGGCACACACTGGGGCAACATTGACTTTCAAACTACAGAAACTCAGGTTGCCATCTCATATCCTTCTTCTTCTTCTCTCACTCATATCCTTCTTCTTCTTCTCTCACTCATATCCTTCTTCTTCGTCTCTCACTCATATCCTTCTTCTTCTTCTCTCACTCATATCCTTCTTCTTCTTCTCTCACTCATCCTTCTTCTTCTTCTCTCACTCATATCCTTCTTCTTCTCTCACTCATATCCTTCTTCTTCTTCTCTTACTCATATTCTTCTTCTGTCTCTCACTCATATCCTTCTTCTTCTCTCACTCATATCCTTCTTCTTCTCTTACTCATATCCTTCTTCTTCTTCTCTCACTCATATCCTTCTTCTTCTTCTCTTACTCATATCCTTCTTCTTCTCTCACCCATATCCTTCTTCTTCTTCTCTCACTCATATCCTTCTTCTTCTCTCACTCATATCCTTCTTCTTCTTCTCTTACTCATATTCTTCTTCTTCGTCTCTCACTCATATCCTTCTTCTTCGTCTCTCACTCATATCCTTCTTCTCCTTCTTCTTCTTCTCTCACTCATATCCTTCTTCTTCTTCTCTCACTCATATCCTTCTTCTTCGTCTCTCACTCATATCCTTCTTCTTCTTCTCTCACTCATATCCTTCTTCTTCTTCTCTCACTCATCCTTCTTCTTCTTCTCTCACTCATATCCTTCTTCTTCTCTCACTCATATCCTTCTTCTTCTTCTCTTACTCATATTCTTCTTCTGTCTCTCACTCATATCCTTCTTCTTCTCTCACTCATATCCTTCTTCTTCTCTTACTCATATCCTTCTTCTTCTTCTCTCACTCATATCCTTCTTCTTCTTCTCTTACTCATATCCTTCTTCTTCTCTCACCCATATCCTTCTTCTTCTTCTCTCACTCATATCCTTCTTCTTCTCTCACTCATATCCTTCTTCTTCTTCTCTTACTCATATTCTTCTTCTTCGTCTCTCACTCATATCCTTCTTCTTCGTCTCTCACTCATATCCTTCTTCTCCTTCTTCTTCTTCTCTCACTCATATCCTTCTTCTTCTTCTCTCACTCATATCCTTCTTCTTCGTCTCTCACTCATATCCTTCTTCTTCTTCTCTCACTCATATCCTTCTTCTTCTTCTCTCACTCATCCTTCTTCTTCTTCTCTCACTCATATCCTTCTTCTTCTCTCACTCATATCCTTCTTCTTCTTCTCTTACTCATATTCTTCTTCTGTCTCTCACTCATATCCTTCTTCTTCTCTCACTCATATCCTTCTTCTTCTCTTACTCATATCCTTCTTCTTCTTCTCTCACTCATATCCTTCTTCTTCTTCTCTTACTCATATCCTTCTTCTTCTCTCACCCATATCCTTCTTCTTCTTCTCTCACTCATATCCTTCTTCTTCTCTCACTCATATCCTTCTTCTTCTTCTCTTACTCATATTCTTCTTCTTCGTCTCTCACTCATATCCTTCTTCTTCGTCTCTCACTCATATCCTTCTTCTCCTTCTTCTTCTTCTCTCACTCATATCCTTCTTCTTCTTCTCTCACTCATATCCTTCTTCTTCGCCTCTCACTCATATCCTTCTTCTTCCCCGCTGTTTCTCTAATTGTCTTTTCTCACCCTTCTTTGTATCTGTTTTCCTGTTACCCTGCTGCTTCATGCTATTTTTCTGTCTTTCGCTCTATTTTTATCTGCATTTCCGTTATGTTTACTGTCACCCACCAAACTTTAAAGTGATGTGCAGATACAGTGATAATGGCATCATGACATGCTACACTTGTTATGATTACCATCATGTTGAGAATTTGATTTTATGCAGTGTTTATTACTTACACCAGGGGCTTGTTATGTTTTACTCCGATAGAAGTGTTGTCAGGAGAACAGCGCAGAACCATCTGTCTATGCCTTTTTAAAATTTCCCCTTCAGTCTTTGTCTCTCATTTCTCCAGACTTTGTGATTAACACTCATCTTTCTTATCTTTTCTTTTTTTTTTTTTTTAACCGCTCTGTCATCCTCCTGTCTCTCTCATTATCGTTCTTTAAATCCTCCGTACGTCCTCTCCCCCTCCATCTCCCTGTTTTTTGGCTTGCAGTTTGTGGCGGCATCCGTTGCCTGTGTGTTTACACTGGTTTGCATTAAGAACAGAGGACGTCATGCTAGGGCCCCGAACCCGACTGCGTGTGTGTGTGCTTGCTCCATCTTTACACCAATTTTATGGAGCTTTTGTGATCTTTCTCCAGGAGTGTGTCAACATAATGTCAGCACAAGGAGACCGCAGATGTGTGTGTGTGTGTTGACTTGTGTTTTTATGTGAAACTTTGCTGTGACTGCGATGTCTCTCTGTTTCTCTTCCTTCTAGCATTATTTCACCACTGTATATAACTGTAGGATGTTTACATTCTGTCTGTCACATTGGATGCATACACAGCTACAATTACTTAAAGAAACTACAAAAATAAACATGAATATTGAATTGTGTGTCTCTGTGTATGTGGGTGGATAGAAGTAAGTCTGTGTATTTGTGTTCGCATGTGTTGAGCTGATACACACATGGCAGGATGTTATCGCCCTCGGGTGTTTAAAAAAGGTGCTTATCTCATCTGTAAGCAAACACTCGAGCACAAGAGTTCTCAGTGACATCTTTGGACACTGACAAGTGAAGCACAGTGGTCGAGAGATCGAAACTGACATACTGATAAAGAAAAATGAAATGGTGTGGACAGTAAAAGTTTATTATAATTTATTAAACAAGAGGTTATAAAACTCAAAAGGTCTTCGGTGAAATCCAACATCCTTTTCCTTCGCTGTCACAAGGTGAAAATTATTGCTGTCCTGTCCTTTTCAGGCTTTGTCCGTTCTTCCATCTATAGCTGTCTTCAATGGCCGTCAGCCAACAATTTATAGCATCACAACATGGGCTTCACCCACCCAGTTATTCAGTTATTTAGCCTCCCAGCTAACACAACATCAAGTGCAGTAGGTCATATATCCAGCCAGTCACCCTGGTGACCTGTCACACTGTCAGCCTGCAAGACGCATAGTCTGCCAGTAAACAGCCAATCAGTTAGTTTTCACTATGATTTATATATGTATAGTCTATCAACTGGATTTTTCCTTTTTAGCTCTAAATACAGTAGTTGTTCTATCTCATAGATCAGTGTGAAGCAACCTACTTATTAGTAGCTGTTAGTGCTGACTTTTACATCTAACATCCAATTTAACTGATCGCTGAACTGTTTGTTTGCAGGATTGTCAAACATAAAGTTCAACTAGTGCACACAGCCATTGTAGGGCTATCATGGTTAACTTCCTAGTTAGCCTGCTAGACAGAAAATACATGTTAATATACTAGGGCAGTCTTACGATGTCTAGCCAAAAAACCCTTATGAAAAGAAAAAAATAGAAAAAAAAGAAAAGAAAAAGGAAGAATTAAAGTTGAACAGCCTCCTTGATTTCTGAGTGAGTGCAGTGGCATAAGCTGTGAATAATGGCTGTGTCATGTACATTTAGGTACATTAAATATACCATAGCCTTTTCACATCTGCATACTTTCTTAAATGTCAATCATCATTGGCTGAAAGATGGCCGACAGAAACAGGTTGACACTCCATTAGGTTGATTTTGAACAAGGGTTGTCCTCCAGGGAAACCGTCACTTCCTAAATGCGATGATTTGGTGCAAAGCTGTGAAATTGTGACGGCCCTCCAAACATCAGGTCATACATATCTAAAAGCTGTCGCTCATCACTCCCCATCTTTAGAGCCCATTAGCCAGTCACTCAGGCTGTCAGCCGCCACTAGAAAAGAAGAAGTAGGCCTTTCCCCCCCCGAATTTTCGACAGATAATTCATGGGACAATCAGGGCACTCAAGACAGAGCGCTCCCATTACGGCAATGACAAGATGTTAAACATCTATAATGAAGAAAAACATTTATATTGTGAGCAAGAGTGGCGTCTGTTTAGTAATGAATTTATACCATAAATCATCACACAAGAAAGGGGCTTCTAGGTCTGGCATCCACTCATTCTTGTAAACAAATCCAGTCTGAGCCACTCTTAGATCATAGAAGTGCCATTATGTTAACTCTGCTGCGGTGTAGACTTGTTCCCTTAACGCTACAAGTGGTAACAGAAGACACCACCAGTGTTGTGGGTGTGGGTCGGCTTATGAGGCCATGGCCATTTGACTTAAGGTGTGTGTGAGTGTGTTTGTATGCTTGTGGTTAGATCTTAAAACCTTTGGAAAAGGGAAGGCTTACTTTCTTTGTCCTTAAAAGTTAAAGCCATACTGTTTTCTGTATCAATCCCTTCAATATCTCTTGGTGTATGAAGCCATGTAGGGGTCAGACGGCTATATTGGAAAACTGGATTTTTAGGAGTATTAGATGTATAATCTTGGTAACTTCATCTTTGAGCAGATAGCTACTGATTTAAATAATAAAGACAAAACATCAGGCTATTGTATTTAGGCAAAGTTCTTCTATGACTGATTGTTTTGAGACAACATTTAAGGCCTTTGACTTCCTTTGTAAGGGATTTATAGAGGGAGGAAAGGGTTCATTTTTCAAATTAAGTTAAAAGAAAACAAAAAGAAATTCAAAATGTGACCCTACCCTATCATAGCAGACTGTGCAAACACCAAGGCACACATTGAGAAAACTTCCCTCTGAGGACACTGCAGTGACATATGTTCACTCTCTGGAGCCTTGCACTAACCCTAATTATAATGACTACGCGTGTAGACCTCACCCTTATTTTAACCCAAGGATATCATTTAAATCAAATAAAATTAGGTACACTAATTAAGTTCGCATTTTGATAGTCCATTTCTGCTCAGTTGGTTAGATCAAATGTTTACCCCCGAGTGTAGCCTCTGTGAGACCACAAACACACACATATGCTCACACACTCACTGGTCGCCCTCAGCCTCACTGTGGATGAGTTGAAGGAGGAGTGAGTTCTCTTGTTAGATTGATGCACATCTCTTACCCTTAGGCAACTTATTTACACACACACAAACACACACACACACACACTCCCGCCAATTGGTATCTATTTCTTCTCCCTGGGCAGCTTGTTTTTGTGTGTATCCCCACACATACACACACACTCAGGGGACCCGTGCTACATGGCTAGGTAATGGAATTGTCTTGTCTCCTCGCAGACAGATCGCTATGGAGGAGGGTGAATACGTAGAGCTCCATCTCCTCAGAGACTTCCTGTTTTCACCAGGAAGTGTTTGGCCCCCACATGTAGGGCCATCGCTGGAGCTGCTCGGCTTCCATTTTAATCACCCTCCCTGCTTGCCCCAGTTCTCGGTCAATCATAATAAACAGAATATACCTGCATGGAGGATTTACACAGCCTAAGAATTTAATTCAACAGATTGTCAACCTCAGCCAGTCTCTCGGGTCTCCTTTCCGTCACCAAGGGAAGCTGCCCAGTCTGCAGAAACTTTGTGAAATTAGTATTTTAAAGTCTTAAAAATTCAGATGCATGTTTGGAAGGTAAGAACTGAATGACTGACAAATAGAAACAGGTGATAGTTTTCATCTAAAATAGACTGAGTCATGAAAGCAAATCTTGGCGATGTGGTCAAAATGATTATTCAAATTTGGTCAAATCTGTTGTGCTGCACTCTTTTTGTATTGCACAAAACTGACCTCTTTCATCCTGACAAAGGCAACATCTAGCAAATCTTAATCTATAGACTGAAAAATACAAAGTGCTAGAATTACAGAATGATACTCATTTCACAAAAGTGTGTGAAATTCAAGAGCTTTTAGAAATTTTGCCTAAGTCCACAGTGCCACCAGATGTCCTTGAGCAATGCTCAGTTACTGCCTGCTGCACCAGAGGACTTGTCCTGTAGCTGACCTCTGACTTTCTCAAGAGAAAACATGACTTTCCTGCAGGAATCAATAAAGCATGAATTGAACTGTATGTCTGGAAGGCTCAATGAAAATTCTGATGCTAAGCGCTAATCGAGCAAGAGTACATCCTGGTTGTGCAGTTTGTTCCCCCCCCCCACTGTCTTCTGTTTCTTACGTGTTGTACTAAACATCTGAATATTCATCCTTGTCAGTGCACGTCTCTCCCTTCCCTCTCTTCCTCACTCCATAACCGTTCCTCCTCTTTTGTTCCGCTCCATATGGCCAATTTCTTGCCACTCCATTTTTTGCTCTATTTGCAGGACAAGAGCAACCCCCATAACGTTATTGTAGCAGACAACCATAACAAATGGGAAAATGGGCCCGGGTTTTAGGGAGTCAATGGGAAGCCATGAGGGAAACTCAAACATATAAAAAAAAAAGTCATTGTGTGCTTTGGCTTCTTTGTATCCGTTGGGTATCAGGAGTAATCTGGCAAGACAGATTGTTTTCCCTTTCCTTTTCTCTCAATGCTAGTATTTCAGAGACAGTGTGGTGAAAATCGTTAGCGTTACGGCCTGAGGAAAAACTCAGAGAGCTTCCTTGCTTTTGATATTATTAGCTGTTTTGTCCATCCAGAACTTTAAACAGTGTATGCATTCATATGTCCTGTTAGAGCTTTTCTGTGGATCCAATATCAAGGAGCATCTGTGCACACACACTCACACATGTTGAGGTGGATCCGAAGTAGAATTTCAAAGACTTTGAAGCTCAACCAAGGTCGTCTTTTCGCAAGTCCAGTACTCTGCTCTTTTTTTTTCACTTTTTACATCATTTTTCACCCTTCCACCTCACTGTTCATCGATCACTCTCACCCATGTATCATTTTTTTCTTCCTCTGACTGCTGCTACTTTTTTCCACCTCTAATCTTAAAATGCTGGCTGCGACCTCTTGGTTTCTGTCTCATTTTGTTTCCTTCTCTCTCCTACACTAATCCTCTTATACCTTCCCCTAGTCCATCCCGTATCACTCATTACTTTCTCCTCCTCTGCTTGTCTTCTTGCTGTAGTTGGGTCTATATAAGCTCCTGTTGGAAGTCACATATTGGGACGTCACACTCTAGTGCACTCCTGCTGTCCTCACTGGATATCATGTATGTTAGTATGCAATGTATGGCTGTCATCTCCATCAACGGTGCAGATAAACACCATGTGTTGAATACTAATCAATCGGTGTTATCGTACTGCTGCAGAGAGACTTCAAGCTTCTGCACAGAAGGGTTAGAGGAAGAAGAGAACGCAGCTAATGCAAAACTGTATGAAGCTAAAGTTAATAACAGGGGCCTGGAGATCAAGTTGGCTAGGTGGAGCGAAAGCCTCCGCGGGAAGAGGCTGGAGTGGAGGGAGACTAAGAAAGATAAAGCACAGCTAGAGACAGACGAGCTTAGTTGAAGGAACAGGAGCCTAATACAGGAAATAGTGTGGATAGAAAGCAGGATTCAGGATCTTTGTGAGGATTTAACAAAAAATGAAATTGTTCATGCGGCGATGAGAAAAGGTAAAATAGGTGCTTTATTTCTCTGCTAGAAAAAAAATTTACTCTGTTATATAAAGGAAACAAAAAACATGACTATGCTGTTATGATGACTTTATCGGTTAAAGCCAAAGAAGGACAACACACAACAGTTACTCAGCATCTGAGTTAAATACAAATGGCAAAAATCAAAGAAACTCACCCAATAAAATGATGGAAAACAACGACACAATGATCAGTTGTTTCACATTTTCTGGCTTGCTCTTGAGATTATATTTAAAGCTGGCATATCTCCCCTTGAGGCGTAGTTTTTTGAGTGTCTGCGTGACTCTGCTGTTGCATGTGAGAACCTGGAGGATTCTGGGAAGTGCCCGCATCCGTGTCAAAAACACGAGGCGCACGGTTTTTGTTTTTTCTACGGCATTAAAGCCAACTGGAGCAAACTTTAGCGGCTGAACTTGAGCAGCTGGAGCATCACTTGTAGTCGTCTAATATGCTGCTCCTCGCACCAATTAAATTTGCAATGCTCCAGCTCCGTTCTGCTCAAATGCTCTGCATGAAACAAAACCAACAAAGTATATTTGGTAATTGGCAGTGTAAGATTGTGTTGTTGCTGTCCTAAACCTACTTGTTCTTTGCTTCCGTTTAATAACCCCACACTTTCCGTTCCTCTTTATGTCAATTGTTGCAATATTCTTTGTCTTCTTCTTCTCTTTATTTTTTCCGCACACCCATCCTTGATTATTCAGATTGATAGTCATTGCAATAACAGCTTTAAAATGGCCCTAGGGACTGTAGGTTTTGTTGATTCTCTGTAATTCAAAAAGAGCATTTTGATCAGCCCCTTTTCTGATTAAAGAAAGTATCTATAAATTGTGGAGAGCCAGATTTCATTGCGTTCTCTCTCTCTCTCTCTTTCTCTCTCTCTGTCTTTCTGTCCCTCTCTCTCTCTCTCTGTCTCTCTCTCTCTCTGTCTCTCTCTATCTTTCTGTCCCTCTCTCTCTGTCTCTCTCTCTCTCTCTGTCTCTCTCTCTCTCTCTTTTCTCACTCTAATTACCTATTCAAAGGTGGAATAAAACGACTGACTGCATTATTATCTTGTCTCCTCTGTTCTCTCTGCTTTTCTTCAGTTGACATGAAGCAAAACAGAAATGTCTGTGCTTTCTGTGTGTGTGTATTGTATATGTTAGCTGTTATACAGTGTGAAGGTGTTGCTGCTTGTGTTCGCCTTTTTGTGTCCTTCAGATTAATTTGTCATTCAGACTTTGTTGGTGTGCGTACATCTCTTTGTTTTGGCCAAAATTTGCAGCTGCATTTGTGTCTGTGTGCGTCAGTGGCTGTCACTGTGTGTTCTGTATGTGTGCCAAGAAGGTAAAGGCCTGCTCCCTCTTGATTAGTGTCCATCGAAATTTCTGGGCTGTCTGGGCCCTTTTATGATCCTCTGTGTCAGTGTGTGTCAGTGTGTGTCAGTGTGTGTGTGCAAGAGAGAGAGAGAGAGAGAGAGAGGGAGAGAGAGAGGAAAAGAGACTTGACCAGAAAGTATTCCCCCTGCTTCAGTGTCCAGCAGTGAGGTTGAGCAGTTTGCTCCATTGACGTCAAGCAACTGAGGAATGGTCAGATATCCATGAAAACATGCTCGCCAGCCATTTGTGTGTGTGTGTCTGTGTGTGTGTGTGTCTGTCTCTGTGTGTGCCTCTGTGTGTGGCTGCAAAAGAGATTCAAATGTCAAATGTTTTTAGAGGTAAAACTGTCCACTCCTGCTGACCCTTTCAGCCAGCCCTGTCACATCCATTCACTTTAATGCATCCCCCACCTCAAAAACCAAAAGCCTACAAAAACACGTTGTCAAAGTACAGACGTAGAGAGATTTTTCTCATCTTTCCGTCTTATAAGAACACACATTGTATCAGGGAAGCTTACACAACTCCATGTACATTGACAGGTTAGAAATGCTTGCTCCCTATCACTGTCAAACTAGTTCAGTGGACATGGCAAATGCTAAATAAATAATTATTATTTTTTTGTCTCACTTCCCATATTGCCACATATTCTATAGCTCACCAGTTTCAATGTGGTGCTGTCTAAAAAAAGTGCTTGTTTAGTGTGGATTCATTGTCTCATTAAACAGTAAATACAGTACATAACTGCAAAGACACACAGAATACACAAATGCACTGACTTGTGTCATGCTTTATATATATTTAACAAACAGGAAAATAGCACCACTACACAACACTGAAACACCAAAAAGCTATTATGCAAAACTATACTCCCATATATCTTCTATATAACTGAGTGTTGAGGCATGAGAATCAATTAGTATTATGGACAATACAGATTCACATGATATAGTGAAAGTATGGCTATCACTAACCTTGTGTCTAAAACTGCTTAAATATTCTATGTGACATTTTCATGACCGGGGCTACTCATCAAAAATAGATGTCATGTTTCATCATAATAAAATTTTAAATTTCACTGCAAACATTTGCATGTATTACATAAAGCATTACATATACACATAGTGTATTTGGGCCATTTCTGTTTGATGCAGCAAACTAATCTGCACTTCCAAAGGAGACTGTTTCTCTCTCACTTACTGGCTTGTTAAACGGATGATAATATACTGGCTGCTATCTGCTAGCCCTTTGAGATGTGCTTCAGGAATGTATTCTGCTGCACCTACTCGCTGTAGGAACAAAGACAGGTATCTTTGGTGGCATTTTTGAGTCCAACAGATAAAAGGCCTTGTGTAGATTCAAAGTGGCCTTGACCAAGACTGAACCTAGTATCTTCAGTTTAGGTTGGTTTTCAACAGTTGAATATTGTCAGCAAAATACTTTGAATGTAGTGTCATAGAAGAGAAACACATGAAATGAATGCTAATGGTGCGACTGAGGAAGTTCAAAGAGTGCTCTGAGGGTTATGAAGGGGTCTGAGCACAACACAATAATCACACTGTGTGTACTCATAAATAGCCCTGCAGCAGATAGCTTTGTGAAGCTTGTGTTGTGGTAAGTTGTAATCTAGCTGTTTGCACCCTCGTACCTCAAATATTGAAGATTAAAAAGTACACCTTTCGTCCATTTAGCCTATCCTCGCTGATATTAATGAGATGGACAGAATAATAGAAACACCTGAGTGTACCCAGTACAGGTCCAAAACATAAATGAATATGTGTATATATTAAGTCTAGAAGCAGTAACTGGATCGGTAAATGCACTAATAACTGTATAGCAGCTCTAATGTCATAAAGAGCAATACAGTACAGTAGAGTACAGTACTACAAGTGCCAAGCTGCCAACTCTGCAAGTAACGTAATGAGTTATTATCCCAGTATGTTAATAGTAATATTAGCACTGCTAGCTTTAGCAGGAGAAGTGTAGGATTGTGGGTTTTTGTAAGAACCCACATATTAAGATGTAGCTGCAGCCCTGCTGTCCTGTTGGAGATGTCTCAATTACACCAGCTTGTTGGTCCACTCTCTGGGGACCTGGCAGCTGTGAGTCTGTACTGTGGCTAAATGGGATGGTCCCAGAGGACGGATATACTCACAGAACACAGCAGCATGGGAAAAGAAAGAAAGAACAGCAGGGCCAGAGATAGAGAGATGGGAAAGAGGATACACTGGAAGGCAAGGTTGTAGTTAATTTGACAAAGAACATGAGGTCGAAAAATGTATTTGTACTGTCACTTGCCATTCACTTAGCTCGCGATTATTATATCTTGTAGGAATATACCTGCCAGAAATGTTTCAGAAAATCAAGATAGAGCTGAGGTCAAAAAAATGAAGTGGAAGAACGGGATATTGGAAGTAGAAACTCGGCTTGTGTTTAGGATAAACAAACACTGCCTTCTGGATGTTCACACACACACATGCTCGTGCACACATGCAGACACACACATGTTGCGGTGGGAGGATGAAAGGAGTCTCGCACAAACATAGCTCCCGTGTCGAATGAGCCGCTCTTATTGTGGAAAAACACAGAGATGTTGGTCTTGGCTGGACAAGAATGTGGGCTGTATTGGTGCTCTGTGTGTGTCTGTGTGTGTCTATGTGTGTCTGTGTGTGTGTGGTGCAACGAAAGCGCAAGCTCGCTAGTTATTTGTGCAGGATTTGCTTCAAACAGGCAACACACACAGAATCCTATCAGACAACTGCATAGACACATGTAAAGTCTAATTATCTATTTTACAGTTTGGGAAAGTGTGAGCCTGAGTCTGTTTTTGGCACATTTTGAGTTGTACATCTAACGACGTGTGAGTGTGTGTGTGCGTGTGTGTGCGCGCACATGCTTCCCTAATTCCCATCACTCTGCTCCTTCTCATTCTGTATTTCTTTCTTTTTCGACTTCACATGCTGTTTTTTTAATGCAGGCATCAGCAGCCAATGTCATTCATCATCTTGGTGTTTTTTTTTTTCTTTTTTCTCCCCTCACATTATTTAGCATACCTGTTTATCACATCTGCCCAAATTTGCCTTGTTAGCTTTCAAGTGTTGTGGGAGGGCAAATCACACAGAATCCGATCAAATATTGCACTGCTGTGAGGTGAAATCTTTGTAGCTTTGACAGACTCAGAAACACGGAAATGTTTTTTTCATTTATTTATTTTTTTCTCATCTTTGAATGTGAAAAGCATCTTAGCCTTGAATTGGTTTTGTTCATTGTGGTTCTCTTCGTGAGTTTTCTGTTAAGATCAAAAGATGGTTAAGTGGCAGTATAGGTGCATTCCTCATGCTTCCTCCACATAACCAAAAGTAATTGACAAAACAGTTGCACTTCCTCTGTCACATTGTGAGGAATCGTAAGCGAGTGATGAATCGCAAGTGTATAATGTTAATCCTATAAAAAACTGTTGTAACAGAATGAATAAAAATGGCACGCTGTTATGATGAAGCGTGCTCAATAATACATCACAAATAATCTGTCAGTTTGAATTTGGAGAGAAAGCCTTTCCCTCTGTTCCCCCCAAAATTACAATGAGTATCTGCATTTATGTTTAGTATGCTGGAGGTGCAGGAGGAAAAACATTCACAGTAGGAAACACATGAGTTGTTTTAACTCATGGGAAATAGTGCATGAAGAACCCCCCCCCCCTTTTTTTTTTTTTTAATTTTGTTTTTGTTCTCACAACTCCACACTCATCCAATTCATCGCCAAATTTGATGCATTACCTTCTTGGGTAACACTTTATTTGACACCTATCTCTATAACGCATTATAAATGTATTTATAATGCGTTATAATGACATTATAGCACTGTATAACTATAGTTATAAACACTCAACAACACTAAATGATGAGAATGCTTTATATCAATAATCATAACACACTATAAAGCATTTTATCATCACGTATAAGGTCAAGTATTATAATACATTATAACTGTTGGCAACTCACTGACAATTCCCACATAGATAATGCATTATACATATATTTATGATATGCTTATAAACATGTATAACTATCATTATAAACACTCATAAATCATCATAAGGCTTTATAACAATGAGCATAACACATTATAGAGCATTTTATAATGGCTTATAAGGTCAAGTATTATAATACTTCATGATTGCTGGTGTGATTTTTGTTGCAAGGATCAAAGGGTATTATAATTATCATAGTTGTCATATATTAAAGCTCTTTATAATGCATTATAACCACTGGTATAATGCATTATAATGTGATTATAAGTTACTCTATCAGTAAGTTTATCAACTTAGCCACTCACTGTGAATGTTATAATTGAGATATGAGTTGTGTTATGATTATTGCTATAAAGCATTCTGATCATTTATGAGTGTTTATAACTATAGTTATACAGTGCTATAATGTCATTATGACGCATTATAAATACATTTATAATGCATTATAGAGATAGGCATCAAATAAAGTGTTACCCATTCTTGTAACAGATGTGATGGCATTTTGTCGTATTCACTTTACATTTAGCACTATTCATCCTTTTACAATCTCTAGATACTTCTAGCATTAGTGCACACAAATCAACATGATTGTCTGTCACTGTGATGCTGAGTAAAAACCTCTCAACATATTTCAGAATCAAACGATAAATGTCGAGGTATTGTAACTGCTCTCCTAATGTTTTCTAGTTCTGATGCGAACTCTCTGTATTGAGCTGGAGTTCTTTTAGTTTGCATCCATCAACCATGAAATTACCTATCTGCCATAACACAGCTAATGTGTATCAGCTCACCGTTCTGAGTGACTGACACGTTTGTAGAGCCTGTGAGAGGCGGCCGACAGTTGTTACTTAACCTCCATTTCTTTGTAAATGTTCGGAAGAAATCTGTTAAAATCGTCAACGTTGTTAGATTGAAGAACACGCCGTGGAGACTAATTCATGAAGCAGCCAACCTGCAAGATCCCCAGCACACACCAGTCCTTCAGCACCTTGTTAACAGAGAGAGAATGATAAATAATTCATGTATATGTTTAGATGTATACAACACTGTCTCCCTGCTAGGCTCTACTAGAATGTGTGTGTACATGCACACGCGGGCACACACACACGTGCGCGCATTTGTCTGTGGGTGTGTGATAAAGTGAGATTAACTGTATCAGAAAACTCAGAAGAGAAAAGAAATCATTTCAGATTTCTTTCAGCATCTCTGGAGGGGAAAGTTATTGTGTGCTAATCAGAGAGAAAGATGAAATCATCAAAGCAATACTACAGTCTACTGAGTCTGCCTGCATCTCCATGCTCAGCCTGCTTTCTCACTTCTCTGTTTAGCCCCCTCTTCTTCATTTTCTCCAAGTCTCTCTGACTCTTTTGCACGCTCCTTTTTCTCATTTTGTGCGTCCTCTCTCTCACCTCTTCTCTGTATCTCTCAAATGTTTCTTTTACAACTCTTGCTTTTGTTACATCAGTTACATCTGAGCAGCAAAGTAAACTCTAATTTGTTTCAGATCAGACTTTTTACATCCCGTAATGTATGAAAATGCAGGATAACACCGTGAACAAATGGCCTGTTCTGTTGTTGACATCGTTTTGAATGACGCACGCTTCCTGCTGCTAGATGCTACACAAAGGCGTCCATGCTAATAGAGTGCTGCTGGATAGAAAACGTGCCCTTACTCAGCATTTTCACGCCTCAGTTGTTTCTGTGACAACCAATGTCGTAATTACAGTGACTATTTACTCAATGCAAATTCAGTGTAGTCACTGGGTAATTACAATGTGGACATTAAGCATTTAAGATGACATTCGAAATACAAATTGAATTTGTTGGCTTAAGGCTCTTCATGTATATCTCTCTGTGGCTTTTCTTTTCTCTTCTCATCTTACATACAGCATTTTTATGTTGTCTGTCTGTCCTCCCTTCCTTGTCTCTGTCCCACCTGTCTGGCTCACAATCGCAGTGGTATTGCATATATTTTACTTGCCGAAGCATTAAATTGAAAAAAACAGTCTTGCCTCTGCAGTCCTGTTTCATTATCTTCATAAAGCTTATTAAGAAATAATTAACCTAATTCGCTTTTGCTTTAGGCGCAGTCTCCCAATGGTATTTTATAATACTGACTTACAATGGAAAAAAGAGATAGTTGACAGTGTGAAAATGCTTTTGGGGAATGGAGACAGACTTATTATTATTAACATGGCAGTGTTGTACTGGGTGTGTGAGACTGTTGCTTATTTAAAAAGCCAAGTAATGGGGAAAAATATTCAGAAGGCCTTTTGTTTGGCTTAACACACCTAGGGTTTGGACAATAGATTCCAGTTCAGTAGGATCATTCCCATGCAATAAACATACTCTGTCAGTTTCCAAACTTGATTTGCCAACCATCACTTTGTTGTTGTATGTAACAGATAATTACAGTCAGTAGTTGCATGTTAACTAATTTGCTGCATTTCTTGCTGCTTTGGATAATTTCACAGGTAAACAGGTTCATTGGTAACAGGTGATAGTATCATGATTGGGTATGAAAGGAGCATCCTTGAAAGGCTCAGTCGTTCACAAGCAAGGACGGAGAGAGGTTCACCACTTTGCCAAACACATGATTGTTAAAGTTATTGAGATTATTAAAGTGGGCTCAGCAACACTTTGTAAAACCAGTTGTCAGTAAACACAAGTTGTTTGCAAATGATTGCATTCTGTTTTACACAGTGTCCTAACTTTTTTGCAATCAGGGTTGTAGTATCAAATATCAGCGTTCCAGGAAGCTTCTTGGAAGTTATTAGGAAATTATTCAATGATTATGGACCCATAATATGAAGTACTGCCATTTCCCTGATGGCTTGTTACTGTGCTAATAAAAAAACAAGTAAGGAGGAAATTGTGTATGCTTGCTAGCAGAACCCATGAACACATCAATCAGCCTCTTCCATCCTAATGAGCTGCAGGTACAGCATCAGTAGGTCTATGCAGACATTTATTTTACAGTACATTCTAGTCAACATCACAGATTTTTAAAGATTTAAGTTTCATGCTGTCAGAGAAATATGTATAAAGTGATGCCATACTCAACAGAGAGTAAATGGTTAAAGGTAATTGAAAGGTACATTTTAATGGGTCCATAATTTCAACCATATATCAGCACTACGCAGTACAGGAGATGTCAAACGAGGAAAAATGATTTGGGTCACTGAGCTTCTTGAGGGTAGATTTAAGGGGAATTTGAACATTTGAGTTCAGATGGTTGGGTGCAAATAAAGGAGATGAAATATGGCATGATGAAGCTGCAGTTGGTGACAAAAGGTGAAATGTTGTGCCATTTATCTAACAGGACAAAACATGCTTCCGTTGCTCCTCCAACCAGCCTTTCATTTCCTTCTGTCCATCTTTGCTCTCTGTTGATAATGATCTTGGCAGGCCACAATGAATAATGTACACTTACCGTAATGGTCGGAAGAGGTTCAGAGCGCACACACACACACACACACACACACACACACACACACACAAGGGCGATGCATGCACGCACACACATTCATGAGCACAGAGACATGCAGTGATATGCTCACACACACACACACTCTCACAATGGAGATACACTTATACAAACTCCCCCAACAACACGCACAAGCTCAAACACACACTTTCTCGAGGATGTACTGTAGGAGCACACCAAAGCAGGGCACAACCACACACACAACCATTGGCGCACTAACACGCCCACGTGCACACACTCACACAGCTGGGGGTAATTCCCTCATTTCTTAATGATAGGCATCAGAGAGTAGGGAATGTAAATTATTAAAGCATACAGCAATTAGATACATAACACTCCCAAGGAGACATACAGTACACTTACTCAGTCTTACACAAACGCACAACTGAGAATGGACACACAGTCTGGAAGATACATGAACACAAAGCACACACATTTAGAAACAGATTCAAAGATTGTTTTAGGCATGTGTCGCTTCCTATGTATGAACTTATCCATGCAAAGCTGTGTACACACTCGTGCAGCCGTGTGTTATTACAACTCTCTCTAGCAGCTCTGATATCAAAGCTAATTGCAGGTGGGTGGATCATTCATTTGGCACTAAGTGAAAGGATTTGGCTTCATATTTAAATAGTTTAAGTCTTTCATATAAGATAAGGTAGAGCTAATTTTAAGTACTTTATTTATTGTTGGGTAATTGCGTCTTAAACAGTGCATCAGATTTTATAAGCTGATCATATTTGTATGTCAAACTGTAGCCTGCACACTCACTACAGCAGTCTTATCTGTGACATACATACAGTAGAGATAAAATCGTTTCTATCCATCCATCATCAGTTTGATCGTATTAAATTACATCCTTCCTTGTTGCAGAAAATTCCTGCTTTGTCCTCGCTGTCTTGAATCTGTGACCTCCAGGGTAATGACAGGCTAACATCAAACACCTCTAGCGTCAAATACCCTTTTAGAAAAGGTATTAGAAGAGCTTATTAGATCTGGCCGCTAGCATCATTACAGAATTCAATCTCAATGGTCTAACTTGTTTCCAGGCTCAAGAGACATTTCCTGGGAGACGATGTCTGCTGTCCATTGCGGTTTGATAAAAAAATGAATTATTCATTTGAGGTTTCTACATGACAACAGTTTTTCATATCTTCAGATATCCTCTCGATGTAGGAAGCCGGGCAGTTGCCTATTATAAAATTCATAATGCAGGCCATAGTAGTGTCAAGGGCGGTGTGTACAGCTTTTGAAACACATGCGAGAATCAAGCTTTCGTAGGACATTACTGACCCTTCTGTCCTAGGAGGTGAAATGTAATACAGGCTATTGAACATGAATTCAGACATAAAGCTAAACCATTAAATTGGAATTATGTTCAATTTGGCCTCATGGCGAAATTGGACATAACTTATTTGATTACATACTGGTGTCATAGGCTGAAGGCAGCAAGGTAATGTGATGCATGATGTCATTGTTCATTTCATCTTTGGTTTAATGACCATTCAGACATTCTTCCAGTTCAATCTAGTTGCGTCTCTATTTAAATGTAGCTTGTGTAAGCTTAATATGATCGGTAAAACTGCTGTGCATTGGTTGAGACACTGATTTTTTTTTTTTTTTTACTTTTGTGGTAATGAGGTTGAGTATAGATTGTATGTTAGTAAGAGAATGTCGCCTTTTTTTCTGGACAACTGCAGCTTTTCTGAGCTCATACACCCATACACTGACGCCAAATGTTGCTGAGAACTGCATTGTATTTTCCAAGATTCCAACCAAAGTCCCTCACCCAGAGTGAATTCCTTCCTGTTTTGCGTCCTCATTTTGCAGCTCACCATGTCCCCAAATATTAAATCTGTGTGATTAAAAATTCCCAATACAGATGAGTAATCGACCGTGGCTGCATCTTGAGGTTTCCTCTGAACTATTTCATGTTTTATATAATGGTCTATTTGAGAAATGCTTTTGGGGCTTCAAGGGACTTTTTCCACTTCTCTTACAGTAATATATCTTTTTTTATTTTTTTTTTTTGTTTAACCTTCATTGAACCAAGATGTCCCTTTTACAAGCTGGCCACAATATCAGCGCGTAGTAAGTGTCTCATAGTTGCATAGAGAGACACAAGTTTAATTTACAACAATCAAAAGTGCTGCTGAATTTCAATTGAAAGTACTTGAACTGTGACATTGCTGAAATGTGATGTAAAATAAGTTGTCCCTTACCTGTAATATTTATTTGTTATAATATCAGCCTGCTATGTAGTCATGCACATATTGTCCACTTACATCCATGATTCGTTTCAGGCTAAAGTGGGATGGCAACAGAGCAAGTGAAGGTAAAACGGATGATTCAAAAACACCACTCCAAACTGTTGGATACTATACTATTAGAAAAAGAAATGCAGATTAGGAGGAGAATATTTTGAGCAGCACAGTGGCACCAGGGCTAGAACAGGTCACCACAGCAGAGCAACAGTCATTTTGGACTTTTTGGATACAGCAACACAGCAAATCAACCCTTGTGTTATATGAAAGTTGCATTGAATAGATCACGTGTCTAGTGCCACCCCTTTGTACGGTGGCTGACAACAGTCAACAATAAGTAATCTTCTTATTAGGCGATTCCATAGCTGAATTGGGGTGACCTATGCTGCTGTATTTTAACATGGTGGTACTTAGAGAACCTAATGTTTTCTGAGGTGGGACTGTTTGAGAAACATTGACACAAAGCACCATAAAACCAGACCTCCACTCTTACTCTGTGATTCCCCAGATGTTCCCTTCCCTTCCCTTCCCTTCCTCCCTCCAGTGGCTGCTGCTGGCCCTCTAGTGTCAAAGCCCTGGTTGAGGCATACAAGCTTCCTGAGCTGCGCCAGTGTAATGTATCAAAGCTCTACTGTGCAGCCTGTGTACACTTGTGTCTCCCTTCCTTGTAGCGATCCTGTCCTTGCTCCACCTCCTCTCAGCTTCTGCTCTCCAGTGGGGGAGCATGGATTCTGCTCCAGTCGGGCTGACAGTCACTTCCTGTCTTCCCTCATGAATAGAAAATGCAGCTCTTGAACAATCACTTCACGTTCTTCTCCTCTTACCATCCATTTTTCACTGCACCTGACCTTGCTTTTGTCTTCAAAGAAAAAACCTTTTCCTTCCTGGCCTCTATGTTGCACTCATTGTAAATCACCCTGAATAAGCGCTCCTGCAAAATGTAAAGCAAGTGACTAGTAACTTAAAAGATTAATCTTTACATGCAGTTAGCAAATGTTATACAGTATCTCCTGTGTACCTTACACAAACCATGGATGACACTATCACTAGCAGTTGGGTGTGTTTGTGATAATCACGTTTACTTAGCTTATTGATTTTCTTTAGAAATAGAGGTCAAACAGATAACACTTTTTAAGGACACAACAAAAAAACTTATAATGACTGTCATGGTGAAACTAATCCTTTTAATTTGTTGTGTGTTTCTCAGTGTGCATATTCAGGGTGTTGCACATGTGGTTGTGCACATATTTATGTGTGTATGTGTGTGTACTTAAGCACAAGCGATGATAAATGCATAGCAACGTCTGACTACCCCTAAACCCACATGAAAATTGATCTGTATATAATCTGACCGGGGAATTTCCCTTGGCAGTATCAAAACCAGTCATTTACCCTTCACACAGTGGTTATGTGATGTGCTCACACACACACACACACACACACACACACACACACTCACACACACACTCACACACACACACACAGGGAAGCTAGTCATCTGATGGTAGCCTTGCTGATGTGTGCATTTTGGTTTTTGGGTCACGTTCAAGGCTGAAGTGTTTTGCCTCAGTGTTGTTGACTGTTTATAAATGGGATGTGTTCGTACGTCTGCACAACTAATGATATGGGTGCTGCTTTTGGTCTCGCCACACAAACAGCCAACCACAAGCCGGAGGAAGGAAAGACAGAATCACACACTTGTGTATCTGCTCAGTTCTATTTCATTCTGTTTCTGTTCTGCTCTGCTCTGCTCTGTTCTGTTCTGTTCTGTTCTGTTCTGTTCTGTTCTGTTCTGTTCTGGTCTGTTCTGTTCTGCTCTGTTCTGTTCTGTTCTGTTCTGTTCTGTTCTGGTCTGTTTCTGTTCTGCTCTGCTCTGCTCTGTTCTGTTCTGTTCTGTTCTGTTCTGGTCTGGTCTGTTCTGTTCTGCTCTGCTCTGCTCTGCTCTGTTCTGTTCTGTTCTGTTCTGCTCTGCTCTGCTCTGCTCTGTTCTGTTCTGTTCTGTTCTGTTCTGGTCTGCTCTGTTCTGCTCTGTTCTGTTCTGTTCTGCTCTGTTCTGCTCTGTTCTGTTCTGTTCTGCTCTGCTCTGCTCTGCTCTGTTCTGTTCTGTTCTGTTCTGTTCTGTTCTGTTCTGCTCTGTTCTGGTCTGCTCTGTTCTGTTCTGCTCTGCTCTGCTCTGCTCTGTTCTGTTCTGTTCTGCTCTGTTCTGGTCTGTTCTGTTCTGGTCTGCTCTGCTCTGCTCTGCTCTGCTCTGTTCTGCTCTGCTCTGCTCTGCTCTGCTCTTTTCTGGCCTGGTCTATTCGAATCTGTTCTGGTCCATGCTGTTCTATTGTGTCCTATCCTATTCTACTCCATTCTGTTCTATTAGGTTTTATTTGTTCTGTTCTCTTCTACTTTCTGTTCTGTTCTATTATGTCCTGTTCTATTCTGCTCTATGCTATGCTCTGCTATATTATGCTATTCTGTTCTACTTTGTTCTGTTCTATTCTGTTGTGTTCTCCTCTACATTCTGTTCTGTTCTCTTGTGTCCTATTGTGTTTTTTCTGTTCTGATCTGTTCTGGTCTGTACTCTTCTATTATGTCCTATTCTATTCTATTCTATTCTATTCTATTCTATTCTATTCTATTCTATACTGCTCTGTTTTATTTTGTTCTGTTCTCTCCTACATTCTGTCCTGTTTTTATCATGTCCTATTCTATTCTATGCTATTCTGTTCTACTCTGTTTTGTTCTTTTCTGTTGAGTTCTCTTCTACATTCTGTTCTCTTCTATCGTGTCCTATTTGTTTTTTCTAATCTGTTCAGTTCTCTGGTCTGTTCCGTTCTATTCTGTTCTGTTCTGTAAGCTAGAGATGTGCATTACCATATAGTCCAGTAATACCAGTGAAATTGTTATTGTGAGACATAAACAATATTGTGCCTTTCCTATGAGGAGAACCATAAATGAGTTGAAGAGGGCACAGCAGCTGATATGAGGTCTAAACAGTGACAGACAAACCACGTTGATCAAGCGTAGCATAACTGAAAGTTGTCTACTTTCCACATATAAAACAGTGGAATGAAATTACAGATGAGGTCAAGATGCCATTCCAAACAGTCAAAAAGGAAAGCCTTATAACCAGTTAACATTTTGACTAACAGTGACAACTTGACAAATGTTCATCAATATGCATTGAACCTGGAAGAAGTAAACTTTCTTCTTCTTTACACATAAGTGTGCTTCAATGTCGCTGAAACTGATAATTCCATTTTTTTTTACTGCATTCCTTCATATCATCATAAATATTATTATTATTGCACAAATACACATCATGGTGTTATTTTCAGACATCATCAAACACCCCTATTGTATCATAATCTCTCCTGTTCTGCTCCTCTTTGCTCTGCTTTGGAGGTGAAAGGCAACTAGAAGTGAGTTATTACATCATCTTAAATCTTGCACATATAATAGTACGCCACAGGAGCTACTGTGAGCTGGTCTCGCAAACATGTTAAATAAAATAAAGGTGTGTGAGTGATGTCTATGTTAGCATTGTCAGACATTGATCCCCTCTGCCTTCTTATGTCTCTTACTTTCTGTTTGACTCTTTTTTTTTTTTTTGGATTGATTTTCACTCTCTCTTACCTCTTTTATCATATTTCCCATTTTATCCCCCCACTCTGTCTCTAAAGTGATTTAGTATCATGTGATTAATGACAGCCATTACAAGCTTCAATATCAACCCGTCTTAGAGTTCACCAGATACGGCCCATGTAGCATCTGTCCATCTGTGTGTGTGTGTGTGTGTGTGTGTGTGTGTTTGTGTTTGTGTACATGTGCACATGCTGTATCTGTGTGTATGTCAGTGTGTTGCTGTGCCTGTGTGCCCACAAATTACCCTTTAGTGAAAGCACACAAACACACATAAAATGCTTTTCCCCACACGTTCATATGCATGCACGCCAGGCCGTTTATTAAAAATGTAATTAAGGTTCAGACACCTTCAAATGCCACTACAGTAATTTGTTTACAGTCATCATCATCTCCAAATAATGAACAGAGCTGAAAATGTATCCTTTGAATCCATGAAATAACATGGCCTCAAATACGCTTACAACAAGTGAATTATGAACTTGTTTCTTTTAATGGCAGACAAGCAATAAAAGCAGAATAAAGGAAACCTGGCAGCTGTGTTAAATGTGTTTAATGGCGAGTGAAAATGTTTTGTTTAGGTTGCCATTATACTGATTTTCTGCATTTATCTTTGTTTCTCTGACAGTTTGCATTTCTCACCTGAACTGCACATAAGCATGGCAGCAGACATCTAGAACAAATCAGCTTCTTTAGGTTTTTGTTAGTTATTAATCGGCTATGTAAAGAAGGACATTTGCTCGTAAACGAGGTTGAGCGTGGCTGCCTCACTTCACTAGATGATAAGCATCATTTTGTAGCATGATTACTTTTTAAGGATCAAATGAGAACTCAGTAGAGTATCTTAAAGAGACATTTGGCCCTGCAGGAAAATAAGCTGGATGTAAATACACTCAAATGTATCTGGCAAACCTGAGAACAAGATAAAAACACTCACTAAACTTCAGCGACAAAGGTGTATTATAGCTGCTTTTTAACCTGGCAGGCAGTTGTTTGTACATCATAAAGAGCAGTTTTGTCCTCTGTGTGTGTCTGATAAGAGGATTTGAGAGGTTTAAGGCAACAATGCTTTGCACATACCATAAGCCCCCATTTTTAATGTGTACTTTTTACCTCCATCCCTCTCTGCCTTGTTGCTTTTAATTCATTTATTTATTTTTCTCCCTCTGGGATCACACAGAAATAATTTGCTCGATTTCAATTGGACAAACCCTGGCATTGTTTTCACAAGACAACTGTGCAAATAAGGCTAGAACATAAAACATGGTTCATATATTGTTTTGTTTTTTTATACTGCAATCTCATATCTGCTGCCTTCAGTTGGTTTGGTTTTACTGCTGAGTTTATGAAAAGCTTAGTTTCGAAATGGGGTTCCCACCAGCTGGAGAAAAAGGCTGATAGAAAATCTCATTATGGTGACATATTCAGTATAGAAATCATGTTAACTTTTGCATAAATTATGTTTTCAAATATACCATATTGAGTAAAATTGCATTTCAAAATGTTTACAGATGACAAAACTATGACCTTTTCCAACTGTGAATGTTTACGCCTTACAACCCTGATTCCCTAAAAGTTTGGACGCCGTGTAACACAAATAAAACCAGGATGAAATCATTTGCAAATAAACTGCGTTTACTGACAAAGGTTTTACAAAGTGTTCTCAAGCCCACAGTCATGTGTTTGACAAAGTGTTGACCCTCTCTCCATCCTCGCTTGTGAAGGCCTGAGTCTTTCCAGGATGAACCTTTCATACCCCATCATGATACTATCACCTGTTACCAATGAACCTGTTTACCTGTGGAATGATCCAAACAGGTGTTTTTGGAGAAAGAAAATTATCCTGTTCTGTTTCATTTCTTATTACACTGCAACTTTTTTTCGGAATTGGGCTTGTACTTACTTAACTTCCTACCAAAAGCCAGAAATGTGGACGTACACTTCAGTGGTTAATAGTTTGCTGTCAGCATGAGGATGTCAGCCCATCACACCAGCCCACAGGCTCAGACAAGATTAGCGGATAGTGTTTTGATTTATGTCAAGTCTCTTTTAAAAATCCACAAAACTGTCAATTCGCAACATCAAAAGGGGCCCTGTTTTAACGTAGCACAGCTGCGGAGCGCTGTTACAGATGATGCCGCCTGTCAAGAAATCACATATCCTAATCACGCTTGAAAATGTACCAGGCCATAAACTCAGATGCTGCTGTCTGTGAAAGCCCAGTACTCACCGACTTTGCATGTGGTTTCCCATGATGCACTAGAGGAACATCTCCTTCTTTTCATCCTGTGACAGCTCCTCTCTAATTTTTACCTATGATTCATTCTGTAATTGAATATTCCATCTGTTGGATGGACCCATATCCCTGTTCTTTAGCCACGTGGCCATGAGGTAATGTCCTGGGCACTAGAGTACCCCTTATCAGAGAAGTCAAGACTTTTCTCTGCAAGCGCTCTTCCTCAACCTGCTTCATCTACTTCTAGCTTGACTGTCGCTTTCCTACGTTCGCCGGGATGTCTTTCCGCAACCCACAGAAAATGTGCAAATTTCTTTCATTCTGCTGAGGACTTTATATTTAGGCGAGGAGAGCAATAAAAAGAGAAATTCTTTCCAGTACAGAAAAAGCAAGATGTGGCTGCAGCTGCATTGTCAGTGGAGAAATTGATATGTCTTTCTGTTATGATGGATTTCTCTCTGCATTATAGTTGAAAGTCAGTGTAAAACTCCATTGTAGCTGCTGTGGAATTATCTTGACGTCACCACATCTTGAGTTGGCCGCTTGTCCCGACAATAAGAAAAGTACATTATATGACAAAATGGGTCCTGAAGTGCAAAGAACTGTGTTAAAGCATTTCACACACACCATATATCCATAAGTATTTAGACAGCCCTGACCCATCTCAGCTGTTTTTCAGAGCTTGGGTTCCAAATAAGGGAAATCTTAATGGTGTATTATACAGAGATATTTTATACAGCAGTGTGCTTCTAACTTTATGGCAGCAGTTTGTGAAGGCCCTGTCCATTTTTGACAGTGCTTCCTGGCGCGGAGTGAGTTCCATAAAGAAATGGTTTTCCCAGTTTTTTGTGGAAGAGCTTGACTGGCCAGCACATAGTCCTGACCTCAACCCCATCCAGCACTTTTGGGATGAAATGGAACGCCAACTGCGAGCCAGCCCTTATCACCAAACATCCGTGCCCGACCTCACTAATGCTCTCGTGGCCACGTTCCAAAATATGGTGGAAAACTGGATATTTATTCACACTAAATTAGAGCCACTGTCAGGGAAATTTGGGAGACAAAAAATGTAGCTGCAACTTAGAGGAACTCTCAATATTTCTCCAACTAAAGCCTCTTTATTCTTCATCCTGTTCCATTGTGGAGAGGTCGCCTACCCTCTGCTCCTTCTGTCTCCCTCTTTCTCTCCTTCTGTGTCGATCTATCCCTCTCTGGCCACGGACTGTCACCTTACATTTAGTGTGAGGAGCGATGGAGAGGAGAAAAAAGTAAAGGGGAAGCAGGCGAGTGGAGGAAGCTACGCATGAAGGGAGGGGGGAAAAAAACACGAAAACAGTATGGGAGCTGGGGATGGCGGTTGAGATGAGGATTTGGTCTGTGTGTGTGTGTTTCTGACTAATGTGCACAAAAAGAGGAGATGTATGCATTTGTGTGAATACGAATTCTGTGTGTTTGAGCTTACTTTTGTGTCTTTGTGTTTGTTTGTCTGCAAGTCTGTTTTTGTGTGTGTGTGTGTGTGTGTGTGTGTGTGTGTGTGTGTGTGTGTGTGTGTGTGTGTGTGTGTATGTGTATGTGTGTGTGTGGGGACGCACCCTCAAAGAGCGGCCCACGGCAGGGGGTCATTCATGATTTCATCACCCAAGCGCTACATAAAGCTCCCTCAAACACTCCTCCTTTTCTCTCAGCCCCTCTTTGCTTCTTTCCCATGCTCCCTCTCTTTTTCACGTCTTTCCTACAGCTTACTTCACACTGCGTTTTCTCTGCCCTCTCTGCCATTTTACCATTCTCTGATCGTCAATGCTCTACCTCTCTTTCTTCCTCCTCTCATCTGTGGATTTACACCACTTTTACCCTTATCTCCTCCTGGTCTGATTTGATTTTATCTCCATTCTTCATCTTTCTCTCTTGCCCTCAACTCTTGGTCACGCCTCGCCGTTAGTTTCTGCCTTCACTTTTCTTCCTCCTCCATCTCTTTTTCTCTCTGTCTCTCTTTCTGTAAAGTGATGCAGGAGCATGAATTGAACCTTTGAATAGAAACATTGAAAACCAACATCTCATTTATATATAGATGTGTGGGCACAACTACACAATCATGCACTTAAATTTTTCTTTTTTATAATCTTTAACTGGAAATAAATAGCAGGTTTCTTTTTTAAAATAAAGTAGATGAAGAAGGGGAGAGAGAGGAATGCTTGAGAAAAGTAATAGGAAGAAATGGGGCCAATGATTATGTGAATAGGACCCTGTTATCACCAATCACAGGGCGAATGCATAGAGTGTCCAGCATTTAGTGGCTTGCTTGAGAATGACCATTGAATCATGATTATCTGTAATTTTATGACCAGATGGATCCCAGCTATAACTGAGGCTAGAAAGAAGGAATAAATCACCAGTCTGTGTGGTTTGGGTTGGTGTCAATCACTGCCAATCAATGAAACACTACCCTTAGCCACTGACTGGTTCATAATAAGAGGATCCAGACTAGCTTTGCTGACGAGTTACAAAGCGCCCAAAATACCCTGACCAAAGCAGAAAATGTCATTTTTAAAGCTAAATTCATGCTTTTGAAAACCCCATGCTTGGTTATTGTGTATTGCATAAATCAATTCAAATTGCAGCTGTCATACCAGACTTCATGTTTACGTACATTTTAACTTTAATCAGGGCACAAACACTGAATGAGCCATGTGAAGTTGCACAGTGCTTTGATTTTATGCACCTCGTTCCTTTAATTAAACACTGAATATGGAGGGTTGCGATTCTGCTGCCATCAGACAATGACAACGGGGATACAATCAACCAAAGGAAAATCTTTCACATATGCAAACAGCTTAACCTGTCCCCAGCACACACTGTGTCATACTCAATTTATTACCTTATTTCCAATGAAATTGCGTTCCCGCTGTTGCATGCAAACATTTCCTATGGTTGAATTTATATTAAATCGAAACAGATTTTTTTGTGTGATTGGAAGCTACAGTAATTCTAAAGGACGCTAGCCTCTGTGCCAAGATTACATAAGATTACTTTGAGCAGGCAGAGTCATAAATGGTTTTAATGCTAAATTTTTTTTGCACTGACATCTGATTTGTTTTGGCACTCTCCTCTAATGCACTCCTCTGCCTGTTTTGGCAGAAGCGCTTTTAACAGCCACAGATGAAATTAGTACACATACACATGAACCTGTGTTCCACCTACATCACCACACACAAAAATACAGCACAGAGACTTTTAAAGCATTTAAAACTTCACCTATTCAAGCTGTGGAATGTAACACACACTTTACGAGAATCTATTCAAAAATGTCAAAAAAAAATTGGAAAATGAATTAGTCTTTCAAGTTTTATAGAACTCATTTGACTCAGTAGTCAGAGAGGAACCTTGAAATGCATTTACTGTTTGAAATTTAATGAAAGGTGAGACCTTTTTCTGCAGCTGATGATGTACAGTGGACTCATTTCATGATTTTTTTACTATCACACATAATTGTCTGATGAGAACAGGTGATGGGCAGTGCTCTTTTTCAACACTATATTTGTGAGCAGCAGATTAAAGAACATAATTCTGGGAGTTCTAGTGCCCTGTTTTGAGAAAAACTGTGGAAATATAGGAGTGGTGTGTGAGGTTTTTTTCTCTGAACTGAAACATCAGTTGATGCTCTTCTTGGAAGTCCGAAACATCTGCCTCGTCTCTCTCAGCATACTGTACACACACACTCACACACACACATACTAGGAGGACAATAGGATGATGGACTGGCTTCCTTCATCTCTCTGCAGTAAATGCAAACACACTCTCTCTGCCTCACACACACACACACACACACACCTCATTGGCATGCCTGTATGCCTGCACATGTCCTGTCAGATCCAAAAAGGCATTTAAAACACTAACAAGGCTTCTATTCACTTTGGCCTCATGCCAGCCTGCGACACACACACACATATATACACACACACAGAGAACCTATAGAGCCCAACAAGTGCTTGCAGGTCATGCAGATAAAATGAACGCATGCACACGTACAGCTTTGTATGTGGAGTTCTACAATTACACAGGAATATTTTGATAGAAAATTCCCTAACACCCCAGGTGACTGACCCCCTGGTGTTGAAAAAACACGCACTCCCCTCACTCAACCGCACATGCACGCACACACACACACACACACACACACACACACACACACACACACACACACACACACACAGGTTTCCGCGAGCCAGATGAAATTGCCCTTCAAAGTAACCGCACAATCAACAGCGGCACAGTTCTGACCGAGGACTCTCCACAGCTTTCAGATTGTTTCTGTGTGATCTCACTGCAGTGTGTGTGTCTGTGTGTGCTGGAGTGTGTTTGTGTGTGCGCACTATGTGTGTGAGTCTGCGGACGGGAGAGAAAGGGTCCTTTCGCAGGTGACGTCGGCGGTATTTGTGTGCCACAGCACGGAGCGGTTAGTCGTGTCACATTCCATCCACATCCCACTAACACCGTAGCCTGCCCTTTGATACTCACACACGCACACACACACAAGCACGTGCACTCTCTCGTGCACTCACACATATGGCAAGCTGGTGCACTCACTTATTTTTTTAAAAATCTATATTAAATGCTTTTATTTTTCCACAACCTTCAGCAGACATACACCAGCTCAATTAAAAAAACTAATCCTTTAACCTTTTTTGCGTCCTTATCCCTTAACTTTATCGTCCTGTATTGATTTTTAAAAAATCGAATAATAACACATCTGGCAATGAATGTCATGTTACACAAAGCTAAACCTTGTAAGATCATTTGTAATTCAAGTTCAGTAGACTGTGCTGTACTAGCAGAAGGGCATTAGTACGACACACAAGAAAGCAGTGATGAAATACCCACCCCTGTCCACTGCAAAGGGTGAAAGTGTCCAAATCTACAGGTGGAGGCAGTCAGCAGGTTAACGTAATCCACTGAGCCAAGTAGCACCAAAATGTAAGGGGAAATGTAAGTGTGGATTTAAATTATGCAGGCATCAAAAATATTTCAAAAGTTGGCTTTGCTTGTGCCTGTGTTAGAGTTCAACGATACACACCATGTGCTTCAGTGAGACACACTGAACAAGAAACCCCCACATGAGAGCATAACAATAAAGGCAAAGAATGTAATGTAAGTAAGTAATGTTCCCCTTCCCAAGACTAACATTTGTAATGTGATCCATACTTCTTGGTTTGGACTCTGCCGTCCCTGTAGCTTTCCTCTCAAACTTTCTCACCCCCTTCTTTTTTTTTTTTTGAACCTCTTTTTCACTGTCAGATTAAAGCTTTGCAAAAAGTACATTATGAACATCAAACCTCCTTGAATATATTCTCTCTGCATCTAAGTGGACTTGAGAACAATGAGCTGTTCTCTTTTCAGATATTTCTCGGTGTAATGGAGAGCAGACACAGACCGGCTCTCAACCTGCCAGAAACACGCTAATGTGTTTATAATGAGGAACAAGTGTATTATGACTCATGTCACAATGAATGAATTTCAAAGTGAATCATTGCTGATGTCGGCTCTCTTAATGCACTCCTTTCTCTTTTCGCTCCCATGTATGACATTTCGCAAAGGAGCCTTTGTCGTGGAGGGGAGTAAATATTTCATCTGGTTGTGTCTGAGAAAACCACTATTTTACCAATTTTTACATTTTCAATTCTCCTTCAGAGCAAAGAAACTACAGGTGGAAGTGATGAATAGTGTGTGATTTATACTTTGGAAAATGCTATTTCAAGCCACTAACTTCATTTTTTTGTGTAAAATTGCAGGTTCATTTTTTTTACATACAAAAACTTAAAAATGATTGAGGATCTAAATCTTTGTCAGGCAGGTATTTAACACTGCACCAAAGGTCGGATTCTCTGCTTTTCAGACGCACTGAATAAGGAACTTGTAAGTGGAAATTGAATAAATGTTTTCTCAACTACAACCCATCATTTGTATAGACTGAAAAAAAAACATTCTGACCACAGATATCCAGTGTGAAACCAGACAGGAGGTTGTGTTGTTATGACAAGCAATCTGCAAACCTGTGGCCTTGGCTGGGTCTGCCCATGGCCTTGTCCAGTCTGCCACTGTGTGGGTAAAGGATTGAGCATACTGTATATGTGTGTGTGTGATTTCAGCTCCAGTGGTTGTTAATGGCAGCAGGTAGTGTTTAGCCACAGGGACACCGAAACCATAAACCTCAATATATTCCAAATTCAGTGTAGACGTTGGGAAGCTGCTGTATTGTTGTTTCCCAAATAGTGGCAGTACTTCAGGAGTACTTCAGGAACACACACAAAAGAATACAAAGCTAATGAAGGGTTCGCATGACAGAAATACATGAGGATAACCTACTTCCTGCAGGATGTTATTGCCAGGACATAATGTTTGCATATAGCACTGTTACACTGTGTTAACCGTTACTGAGATCAATGTCAAAAGACTGAAATCTCTAAAGGCTTTCTCTCTCACACACGCACTGGGGACGCAGATTTTTTTCTTTTTTTTTTTTTTCTTTTTTGGTGGGTCATTTGGTGTAGTGTGACAGGTGTTGTCAAATCCAGGTGCAGTGCAGAAAAGCTGTCCACCTCAAAATCGGTGATCTGGGCTTCACTTCAATCAAACTCCAGCGAGGTCCCCTGAGGTTCACGCCAGATGTTAAATGTTAAGTTAAATAGTATGAGTCGGGGAAGGTGTTACATCAACGTTGTCCATCATTCTGTGCCATAGACAGCACCGGGGCCAACAAGGTGATCAAAAACAGCGGGAAGTAGCATTTACTATTCAGTTTGATGGTGGAAATGATGACATATACAGCTGCACAATTTGCATTAAAAGAAAAAAAAAAAAACGTGAGCACAGAGTGTTTGTAAGGACGGTGGATGGATACTGGTCTTGATACATTACTGGATTTTTACTGTTGATGGAGAACAATACAACAATAAAACAAACTTTTACCGCACTTTGAAAAATATAATCATGTATGCCACAGTTTTCAAATGTTCAATATTGTCTGAAAACAAGCAGCTGCACAAAAACTTTGCTTTAACAAAATAGAATAAAACTTGACTTACTGACTTAAAACAGAAACTCAGAAACCCAAGAAAGACATACAATGGTCTGAATTGACCAGACAACTTTTAGTGCTTGACTGTTTTTAATACAAACATACAGCCATATACCCATACCCAAAGTTTATATTTTACACACTCTTCACTTTTGTACAGACATTTGTCTTCTTTCTATTTCTTCTACGTTCAACCTAACCCTTTCATTCGGCTCTTTTTCAGATCTCTGTCTCTTACATAGTGCAGTGATGGAGACAGCAATGGCGTAATCTTCTGTCTAATCTGTTAATCCCATTAATTATCACACAGCCATTATTCTACCCAGTCATAATCCCCCTCCAGAGGCCCCCACCACACACCAATGCATGGCGTCTGCATAAAAAAAACAGAAAAGCACTCACACATACGAAAAGGACAACAAATCCTATTTAAATACATTGAAAATGCTTTACATCAAATGCTTTTACATCAGCACAACAGTAAAGGATAATGCACCTCTTTGTTTGCTTGTTTAAATTGTGTAATTTTTTTTCTTCTTCTGGAGTTTTTAATATCATCATATATCATAAGTAGAGCCTTTTAGGTGACTCTAAAAGTTCTTTCTTAAAGTGTGATTTGAGACCTGTTTGGACATGCAGTGAGTGTTATCTCCCTGTTTGCTTCTCATGGAGTGGCTGAAAAAACTAAAGCTCAACAATATTTGGACCATTTGCATCATTTTTGAGAAAACTATTCTAGCAGCGTAGCTTTAAGATTTCATTTGAATCTGTCAGCAGAGTGTGATGCCCAAAGACAGTTCAAGAGGTGGAGTCCATAGATCCAAGGTCTTCGTCCTGGCCCGGGGCCAGCGTCGGAGAATCGGAGAGGGGGCATGCTTTATTCAGATGCTGCTTTTTTGAGTGATGTTGTGATGATCTCAAAAGAAAGGCTGAAACATCTCTAAAATACAGATAAAGTTAGCTGATGCTGGCATTGGAGCAATTAGGATTATTGCAGGTGTTTTTCCTGAGGAAGGACCAACCGCCACTAACCAGGAAATGGTTCACAATTTTCACTATTTCATCCTTGAGAGATAAAAAACCTTGTCTTTCAAAGGGTATGAGGTATAATATGTGTAACAGCCAATATGTTGAAAACATTTTGGAGCAGACAGATGAGGGCTCACACACTCATACGCACAGAGAACAGGTTTATATTTATCAACCTCAATTTTGTTCTTATCTCTGGAGAACACTTTGAACTCATCACTTTGATATCGAGCGGATGTTAAAGAGGCTTTTTGGAGCTGTTAACTGTTGAGAAGGACACGCGGGGATTGTTCTTATCATCAGTAGCCAATTTTGAGAAATAGGCCTGTTTTTTTCCCTAAAACTATAAACTCTTTGAAAATGTGAAAATTTCAAAGCAGACGAGCAGTTTTTGACCATTTCCTTCCTCTTCCCTGGTGTGTTTTTCTACAGCGTTTCCTTCTGCAAGGTGGTTTTTGTTTTCATGTGCTCAGGTTGAACTGGTGGGATAATATAGCCTTCTGCTCATTATTGAAGTTGTTCTTTAAATCATCACAGGAGGGTGGAAGCAAATTGCCTCATAAACATAACAGCATCTTCAGAGTGGGTAAACAGAAACTAAAAGTTTAACACTTTTCAAATGATGAAAAACAACAACACAAACTTCACAATATATTTACTATAATACAATAATATTCACTATATCCGTCCTTTGCAGCTACAGAGGAACTGATACTATGGATATAATAATGTATACCCTGCTCAACATAATTAAGGACACAGGGTTGGGTGTCACTTATCCTATGCTATCTTCGCAATGATTGATGAATCCAGACAGCATGTCTCAAATATGACCCCAAATGGGACATGAGCTTGTGAGCATGTAAATGTGCTCAATGCTTCAAAAAGCAGCTGATGCACAGACCATAATTCATTCACCCAGACCACTTAGCCTTATTAGTCTACAACAAAAGATTAATATTTCAAAACCGTAAACAACAAAACAAACAGAGAAGCCACCGCGGCACCATAACTCAGGCCCAGGCCACTTAACGTTATTGTAAACCAAATATTTAATATTTTAAACCATAAACTAAAACAAACAGACAAGCTCTTTGTCCTGCCAGAGGGCCATCCGTCCATCCATCCTCTCCTCTTCGCTCTCGCTTCTTTCTGCCCCTCCTCCGTCTTGTCTCACATGGATTAATTTGTGTACAGTATGTGTTTACGCATTGCTGTTTAGGGAGGTTTATTTTGGTTTATCAAATTAATCAAATGCTCCAAATGGAACAGCTGTCTGTCTACACGGATGGAGGAAGAGATTAAGAAAATTGAAGGGATTGAGGCGGAGGAGAAGGAGAGAGAGAATCAAGACAGCAAGAGAATGGGGAAAGGAATAGAGGCAGGAGAAGGAGTCCACAAGAAAAGGAAAGGACAGCAGATTGCAAGAGAGGATTAAAGCAACAGTGAGAACGGGTTTGAATGAATTAACAAAGCACAGCAAACACGTGACGTGGGAGGGATGGAGCGAGAGCAGCAAAGCAATTAACAAAAAAAAGAGAGGCAATAAGTGAGTCAGAAATAACACATGGATATTGCATTTTGGGGGGCGAAAGAAAAGAACGGATGAAAACGCAGAGACAGTAGAGAAAAAACTGAAAAATGGAAAAGAGGCAGGCAGAGAAGCCGAAGCAAAGACTATTAGTGATTGTCTAGGTGATCAGTTCGTGTTGCCCTTATTGCATCTCGGCCCTGATTCAGTCCAGAGTCAGCTCAAACATAACACACCATCACTCACGCACTAATGACTAGCCAGCTCAGTGTTTCCGCGTGAGGTTGGGTGCTGGCTTTTTATCTATTTGCAGGGTCCAGCAGTCCTCACAGCTTTGTATGTAAAAGGTCTTTTTTTTGTGCTTACGCAGCCCAGTTTGGTAGAAATGAATGTTAATTTGTTTCAGTGCAAAACTAAGTGAGAAAAAAAGTTTATTTTTACATTTAGGGCCCTGATTTACCACTGCCACTTTTTAACAACTGATATTATTGGATGTTACTCAAGTTCTAGGAGTATGTGAATTTAATAAAAAGCTATACTAAATAGAACAAACAAAATAGTAGAACAGTAATGGAATTATGCTTAAAACATAAATAAACTATTTTAATGAAATTATTAGATGCATTTCAATCTGCATCAAAAAGTAAAATTTAATGTGGTTAATGCTGGTACATCTTTAACGTAATCTGCATTAATCTCTAAGTTAATACTGAGTGATTCTGACAACATATGTTTGTCACTGCTGATAAATCAATATGGATTTATGTTCCACTTCACTCAGCCTGCTTTATACTGCTGCATATTCAATCCCGATTCCAAAAAAAGTTGTGATGCCATGTAGAGATTGTAGACAATATTTTAATATTTGACCTCATCCGGTTCATTGATTTTTGTAAATATCTGCTTATTCTGAATTTGATGGAAGCAACATGTTTCAAACAAGTTGGGACAGGAGCAACAAAAGACTGTGAGTTGTGAACTGATCCAAAAACACCTGTTTGGATCATTCCACAGGTAAACAGGTTCATTGGTAACAGGTGAAAGGATCATGATTGGGTATGAAAGATTCATCCTGGAAAGACAAGCAAGGATGGAGAGAGGTTCAACACTTTGTGAACACATGATTGCATAAGAGATGTTACTACATGGGTTTGTCAAACTGTTGTCAGTACAAACAGTTTGCTTGTAAATGCTTGCATTCTGTTTTTATTTATGTTTTATTCAGCGTCGAAACCTTTTTGGAATCAGGGTTTTACTGCACCTGCACTGACATCACCAGTACAGAATATTTCAAAATCTTAAGCATACTCATATCAACCTTCTAAAATACTACTGCTATCCATGACACTATATGGCTAATATTGATTAAATGGATACATTTAGCATGAATAATAATAATAACTAATATCATGATTGCAGATTGCTGTTGTCATTCCTATTTCCTTTGTAATTATTGTTGTCTTCATTGATTACATTAGTAGTCATCAATACACCATCTGACAGCTGTGTCTTCAAGTCTTTTGTTGTGTGTTACCCGAGCCTTTATTGAGATTTGTATGGACTGAAAGCACTATTGATTGGAAAATGAAGGGGATCTGGTTTGGATTATTCCAGCTGATTCTAGATTTCATGGACTGTATTGGTTCTTAATTTCATCCGCAGATGGTGTGCTCGCTATGGCTTTGTGTATGTTAACCTCATCTGTGGTAACACACACATGCACACACACACACACACACACACTCACTCATACACACACACAGTATCTTATTTACCACTCTCCCCTTCACTTGCATTTGACAGAATCCTCCATAATTAGTTTGGCCAAGGCTGCTCTGCCGTTTTTAATGGGGTGAAATTATTTTACCGCATCAGCACAGAGGTTTGGAAAAGTTCATCCAACCACTCGATATCTCAAACCCCCAACTTTGTGTGTGGACGTGTGTGTGTGCATAATTGTGTGCGACTGCGCTCAATCCGTGTGTGCGTGCCTTTGTGTTTGCGACGTGCCCCATTGTGCTTTTGCGCGAATGTGTGTGCAGTTCTGTTTTGAATGTGATAATGACTTATTGATCTGACGACAAATTAATTTGTCACCATGGAAGTCTGCCTGATGGTTAGTGCGTGACGCCTTTCTTTCTCTCGCTCACTTTGTTCTAGTCTAACTTTCTGTTGCTCCTGCAGGCTCCAGTTTCACTTTTCATTCCTTCGGACTGTCTTTCTCCTTTTCCGTAAGTCTCCCTCTCCTTCTCTCAGACCTTGCCTTGATGTGGTTGCGCTGAAGTATCCGAGGGAAAGCAATCTGTCTCGTGTGATTTTGCGGTCAGAAGTTAAAGTTTCATGCGGCGTTAGCCATTGTAGAAATCCCCACATCCTGCGTCTATCCCACTTTTCTACTCTTCACCATGTAACCACTGTGGAAGGCCACCATATCCTGCAGCTATCCTCCATGCTTACCACAGCTGTTTCCAAATGATTCCTCACGAGTGAAGCACTTTGAAAAATTAAGGCAATTCCAATTTTAAGATTTGCCTAAATCATTTCATTTTGTTGGCTTTCAGTGTGACTGATGTATATTTTTTTTATGTGCCTGCTATTTTATGGGTGATCGTATTGCATCCTTTTATGTCATCTTTCCTTTTAATAACATGAAGTGCTTTCTAACAAAGTTGTTTGTGCAGAAGGCTCTATATAAATAAGTAAACTTGAACCCGTGATGGCAAGTACACTCCTTGAACTTGCACTTCTTGTGTATGAAGTATTTATTAGGTTTGCTTTGATTCATACTGTCTTCACACAGTGTCTCATAAAGCCACAGTTGCTCAGCATCATGTCAAGAGCATCTTAATAATTTGTAAGTGCTGAACATTTTGTAAGTCAAACTGTGTCAGGCAATCTCTGCACGTTGGAAGCGAACCATTTGACTTTTCGCTTTTTTTTGTACGAGACATGTAAACTGATGTCAAAGCAGCCTGTCTGTTTTGTGTGGAAGGCCAAAGGTGACATGAATAAATATCACTAAGTTTTTCTTGTGAACATAAGAAAGTTCAGCCTGTAATCTAGACAAGAACCTTGCTTTCTTAAGATTTAGTCTCACTGTTTCAATTTGGGATGTTGATATTTTTTTATTTTTGCAAATAATCAATAATCTTTATAATTATACAAAGCAATTATATGTTTCATATTTCTTTCTTTAATGGCCAACAGAAGAAAAGACGTTCTTCTGAGCAGAAGGCGTATAAGCTATAACTGTTATTTCTTATAAATTATTCTGTCAATTATTATGTTTTGTCATGATTATGATCTAATCGAGTCTATAAAATGTCATGAAACTGCTGTTTCAATTGCTTAGATTGTCCATGAACGGTGCAAAACCTAAAAGTATTTTATTCTGATGATATAAAGCAAAGAAAAGCCTCAACTTCTCACGTTTGAAAATCCAATGATGGTTTGGCATTTTCGCTTTAAACTTTACCTCAATTATTACTCAGTTATCATAATTAGTGTTGGATCTACTAATCAAGTCAATCCTTTTAAGTCTTGGTTTGTTACTTTCAGTGAAATAGTGTTTGGTTACATTTCACTTTGGAAGTTTGGATACTAATCTCAATTGCAGTCCATCTCTATGAATATGATGAAATACATCAGGCCGATTGGGTGAAACACTGCTGAGCATTACTCTCCCGAACAGTGTAATAGAGTGGGTCTGCTCTCCACTGCATGTGTGAAAACTTTCTCCCTCTGGGTTTTTTTTTTGAGGGGGGTTCTGTTGTATGATTCCTCTAAAGGAGATTAATGAAAGGAGTACAAACAGTGAAGGAGGGACAGACGGAGGGATGAGAGAGAGGCCGCGAGGGAGGGAGTGGATGGGTAGGGTAGGGTTGTAGTGGTGTGTGTGTGTGTGTGTGTGTGTGTGTGTGTGTGTGTGTTGGTTGGGGAGTCCTCTGTGAAGTCCATTCATGCCCTGCTGAATCAATGGAATTCTTTCTCCCTCTCTCTCTGCTTTTCCCTGTTTCTTTCACATTTTCTCATTCCCGTACACCCCCCCCCCCCCTCTCTCTCTCTCTCAATCTCCATCATCTGCTTATTCTCTCTCTCTGTCTGTCTGTCTCTCTCTCTCTCTCTTTTATGGTCTCTATCCCTCTCTCGCCCCGCATTCCTCCTGTCTTGCCTGTCAAGGCCTTATGTCTGTGATGTCATTCAGGACAAAGAAGCCAAGCTTGCCTGGAATGTGAGACTGACTGAGAGAGAGAGTGAGAGGGGGGAGAGAATCAGAGAATGGGTGAGAAAAAGTTAGACAGAGAGGGAAACTTGGAGATAAAATGTCAAATGTCATGAAAATGTCAGCACAGTGAATCGCATGAGACAGACAGAGTGATGTGTAGATTTGAATGTCCAAAACATGTAGAAATATCCTCAATTTAAAACAGTGTGCAACAAGTTGTGTCTTTCAGGAAACTTTAGTGAAGAGAAGAGGAATCATAAAAATATTTGAATGAATAAAATGAATGTGCTTTCTGCATATCAATAGAACAATGTTGCAGGGGGAGGCGTGAAGGGAGAGACAGGAAGCAAAGAAACCGTGAAAGGGACAGGTGCATGCTGGTTAGTAGTTATTGTATTTAGGCTCTGTTTAGGCCCACTTACCAACATAGTCAGCAGGTGGAGCTCCATTCGAGAGTGTGACACAATACTCATGGAAACAATTAAGATACTTAGGAACCCTTAGAGCCCAGTTTCTATAAATTGCATCAAAAATTCAACACCTTGTCGGGATCATAACACTGTCAAATCTCAACACACAGACAGGATGCATGTATTTTTAGACTTTAAACACTTTACAAGGATGTAATTATTTCTGAGTAAACATGAGAAATCATAAATAACATGATTCTGTTAATGTTAAAGGGCTTGCCTGAAAGTTCTTTTTGTATCAAAGTAATCCAGTGATGGTTGTCTGTACATTCATAGGTTCACTGCAAACCAGAAGTGCTAACAGCTCATAGGTAATTTGGCATACTTTTACTGGTGCCACTTTCCTAAAATGCAAACAAATATCAAGGGGAAAATGGAGTTTAAGTTTGATTGTTGCTAATCAAATAACTTGCATACTTAGTCGTAAAAAAAAAAAAAAGAAGAAGAATTGTCAGCTATGTTAATTCAAATACATTCTTTGATAATCTGTAAACAACAAAAGGAAGTGAAAAATGTATGAATTTTGTTAATGGGACCAGAATAAAATGAGTTAAGCAAATTCACATGAAAGAGGAAAATAGACGTCTTGGTCTCAGCTGTCATTGTTTTTAGAGGTTTAAAATATTATACAGCCAGTAATTTCCCTGTCGCTAAAACGGAACCAATATTATGTAACATTTCTTTAAAAAGTTAACCAAAACAACCAAGAGAATTTGACAAAAATACAGATGTGTAGGTTGAAATTTGAGTTAATGGCCCAAGACGTATTTGTAATTGCCAGTTACTTCAAGTCTCTGTTGAGTTACTATGGAACCAGATAGCGATGTGTTCCCTATGTCAGTCCCCCTCAATGGCATTATCTCATATTGACAATGACGTAACCGGTGTGAATGCATCACGTTCCCATAACAAAATCTGTGAAAAAGAAAAATGCATTCAAAGAAATTAGGGGTCAGTTTCCTTTTAGCTTCCTTTAGCTGCTTCTGTTGCCAGGGAGCATTTTCCTGTTGAGTATTTGAGAAGTATTTTGATCCTCCGGGGAAATGAGTGACAGTGGTCTTTCTTCCTGCTCTACGCTGGTATGCATGTTCTCACATACCGATGTTGTCACTTGTGTGCGCGAGTGAATGAACGGATATGGAACATAACAAAGTTCCCAAGGTTGTCAAGCTCCTCAATGAATAAACATACTTGCCGGTGGTGCCAGTGAGTGAATGCATCGATAAAATAAGTATATAAATGTTTCTACTCGTTGCCTGTGATTCCCTCAATACTCGCTTCAACTGATGTCAAGTAGAGCTGCAACCATTAGTCAATTCATCGATTAGATCAAAACTGAATGAATTTCAAACTGCTTTTATATTTGACTAATTTCAGTTACAGTAATTTTTCAAGCAATAGCATCAAACATTTGCTGGTTCCACCTTTTTAAATGTAAAGATTTGCTGCTTTTTTTTTATAATAGTAAATGAAGACTCTTTGGGTTTTGAACTGTCGGTTTGACAAAGAAGCAATTTGAAGATGTCACTTTTGACACTGTTGAAATTTTACATTGATTAGTTGAAGCCCTAATGTCAAGGTTAGGAAGAATGAGGAAATGGTATGAGATGAAAAGAGGTGGAAAAACTAGCCAGAGAGAAAGCTAGAAAGCATGATGTAAATGAAGAAAGAGAAGTGCAAGGAAAGGAAAAGATGAGAGGAGAGGAAGAGGGCAGGTAAAGAGAGGAAGGAGAGGAGAGACAGAAAGGGTAAAGAAAAAAGAATCACATTGAGATTCTTCGTAAGGCGGAGTCACTGTGTGTGTCCCAATAGAGGAATATTTATGTCTGACCACACGCGCGCACACACACACACACACACACACACACGCGTGGAGCGTGACCTCTCTACAGAGACCTGTCCGTCAGACAGACACGCTGATGGATGAAGCTGTCAGTGCCTGTGTGTCTCGCTTATCAGGCAGACAAATACCCCTCTCTGTAGACCACACACACACACACACACACACAGACATGACTTACACAGATACACACACACTGTGACACTTGCAGAAAAGAGGGAATAGCAGAACGGATAGAAGGTGAGTCGTGAAGAAATCAGTAAGCTGGAGAGAAAATGTGAGAAGAGATGGACAGAAATCTAGTGTTTTTTTCCCCTTCCTTCTTCCTGAGCTGACCACCTGCCAGGATTGTCAAACAAACTGAGTGATTCTGTTTCATGCTCATCAAAAAGAGAATGACAGAGGCAGTGAAGGAACTGGCCTGCACTGATACTGAGCAGGTCAGTATAAGGCATTGCATTAGTCGACAAAGTTATACCATTTACTTAAACACTAGGGGCATTCGCTTGAAAAGAAAATAACTGATAAGCTAAAGGAAAGTTAAACACAGTCAATATCATCAAATTACATATGGTAAACTGTGGTGTCTGCTCTGTAAATCTCCCATTTCATTTCTTTAACTGTTCTTGAGCAAATCTGACGCGAGAAACGAGCTGTTCACTAATAGACCAAGCCTCATTTTGTATCCACAGTGCCGTGCTTCAAATCTTTGATCACAGCGGTGAATCACATCATCATTTACACCAGATACACCTACTTCCAGGAAAGAGCAATCAAAGTAGCAAGCAAAGCAAACACCTGCTTTAGGATCGGACCAGCTGAGTTTGGAGATTGCAGTTGTCTCCTTTACATGAAAAGAAGCCTGTAGGCTGCTGCAAATCAAATTCAACTACAAATTCAATTACTCTCTTGTGTTACTCGCTCTCTCAAATTATCTCTCTTCAAATAGTGGCCCTTTGTCATTTGACATTAAACCAGAATAACCTCATCTCTGTATCACCGCAGGACGCTTCACCTCTATCACACACTGTGTCCTTGTTTACATCAGTGGTTTTCTGCCTTGTGTTAATCATTGACTCTGGGTTGTAGTTTGCAAAGCTTAATTATACCACCTGTTTACTGGAGGAGACCTAGAGTGGAACATCTTGGAAATATGGTTTAAAGAAAACAACATTATACCCTGAAGTAGCAGTGCACGTATATCACCTATGTCTATGCCCAGTTTATTATGTATGTACTGTGTAAAATGAACCATCATAAGTAATGCCCAGAGGAGGAAGCAAAGCTCTTTCCAATTTTCCAAGCGAGTGTTTCTGAGGAGAAGGGGAGCGAGACTCAGCATGCTCTCATCTTCACTCTTCTTTACCCTCTCAGGTAGTTGGCATCATGCTGTGTGTGTTCGTCTATGTGTGTGTGTGTTCGTGTGTGTGCGTGCGTGGGTGTGCTCTCGTATGCATGCCTCTGTGGCTCACCCACACAGCAGTAAATTCTGTTATCCTTGGGGGTCCGGCTGTGCGAGGATTACACTGGCATCCCACTCTGGTTTTAAAACACAAACAAACACAGGTACACACACATAAAATCGTGCGCACAAAAAACCACACACGGACACATTCCAAAGCGTACCTGCACGGCACGCACTCTCACGCACACACACATTCACGCACACCGACTTGGCTTTGCTACGGCTCCGCTTTTCAATTTTCAGCTCAATTACATTCCACTGTTACCTATTCTAAACCAAGATCCCTCTTTTCCCTCAGGACACACACACACACACACATACACACACACTATTTAACGGTACTGCATCCCACTTAAGCCCAAGATTGTGTGGCCTCCTCAACTTTCACCGAAAGTGAGAATCATTGGGTTCTGTGGAGACTTTTAAGAACTTTTCTGTTTCTGTTTATTCTCCATAGAAAAGAGGAGGTTGAGATTTCAGAGGGCTGCTTTGTATGGAAATGGACTTTCACTGTTGCTCCTGAATGAATCTGGAAGAACAAGTTTTCAGTTAATAGAGTTGTAATGTACAGGATGCACTGACCCCAACCTTTATATCAGCACAGCAAACCTTCCAGGTCTCCCCTTTATTTTCTTTACTTTCGAAGCCAAACAGTGCACCAAGAGCGCCCCTTCAAGGCCAGAGTAAAACCTCCGGATATTCCAGGAGAAGGAGCACGGATCATAGCCCAATGTAACTCAAATTAAAAGCTCAGTTTATGTAATGTTTACAAACCACAACTGTAGAGAAAAAAAATCAAATGGCACACTGTCACAATTAGTATAAATAAATTAGAACAATAAATCTCAGACTGAAAAATATGTTTTAAATCTAAGAACTTCCTTCATTAAAACAAAGCCAGAAGTGAAGCAACATTTTTCATTTCAGTCTGCTTTTAATCAAATTCTTGTGATGGAGTAACTGCAGCTGCAGTAAAAGTACATGGTGTCAGGGAACCTGGCAAAATGGAGTTATTAGTATATTCCTTTAAAATGATGTTTCGAAAATCAGTTTCAGCACCATCACTTCATTATTAATCTGCTTTTTGAATCAATCTTAGTCTTCTGTTTCACACACACACACACACACACGAACACATGCACGCACACACGCACTCCCTGGTCCTAATAGCATTGCAGGCGAGCGTACAAAGAGAACAAACAGCCATGTAATGTGGCGGTTCCCTCTCATTGACACTGGGCACTGGAATGCAACGCGGGGGGGCTCGGGGACATGGTGTCTGTGTGTGTGTGTGTGTGTACCATCCTGTCAGATTAGCCTAATGATTAGCATTACTGAGAACTGACAGCAAGAGGAAGGAACAATGAGTGTCATTATCCTCTTTTTCTCTCTCTTGCCCACTCACTTTCTTTTTTAGTTCTGTTCCTTGCTTTTAATCTCTGACCCCCCTCTTCACCCCCCATGTCTCCCTCACAGTCTGTCTGCCTCTCTCTTAACGGTTTTGTACCCACATAGAGCCGACTTTTCTCTTTAATTTAGAACAAAAATTAATAGAATTTCCTGCTAAGGCTTCCTATTACTGGAATATGATCACAATGACACACACACAGTTGTGTGAACCACACATGATTCAGCAATCCAGCACCATTAAAAACAGCTTGGCTGATAAAATATAATGACAGGTTACCATCTCAAAGCCCTGTAATATCGCTGTGGCACCAAGTGCCAATAAAGCTGTTTGTAATCAACGAATGATAGGTCACGGGGTTGAGGTTGAGGTTGGCTTATACCCATGATTTGAAATCACCACAAAAAAGGAGGGATGGGGAGGAAGCGAAAGAAATAGAGAGGGGAATTGATGAAAAAGGACTGGGGAGAGAAAACAAGAGAAACAGGTATGAAAAAGGACAGACAGGAGACACATAAAGAGACTAGAAGAATGAAGAGATACACTGTGTAGTCTCCTCTGCCTCCAGCCATCCTCTCTGGCTCTGAAAGAGAGAAACTATTGATCTTCATGTGATAGACCCAGCAACTGGGGCTTAAAAATAACAGTACAGCAGTGATTTTTAAATAGTGACTGACATCTAAATCCCCACATTTTACCCCTGTATGCACCTATACATATCTACATATACATATAGAGGCCAAAAATGTGTTGCCATTACTTATCAAAAGGAATGAAGAGAATGCAATACATGTGTCTGAATAGACGAATTAGTTTCAATCATGTATGGAGGCAGATGCAGACAGGCAAAGAGGCGGCAGAGTTACATCCAACTACCCTGGGTCACAAGATGATTTTAAGATTGGAAATAAAAAAAAGTTTAAAGCAGGACCAAAAAGCATCTTTTCTCTGACTTCTTCCCGTCTTTGCTTGTTAGTTGCAAATACTGCATAGTTTTAACTCTTCAAGCCTTTGAAAAACAATTCAAATAACACAATCTGAGACAGGAACATCAGTCTTTGGTTGAACTGGGAATCTTTGACACTTGGCCTCAAGTCAAATTTACTTTAAGCCAAGAAGGAACAATTGTCTCAGGGAATCAATAAAGTTGTCTTCATCATGTTATAAATCCTTCAGGGAAGAAGGAAAAAAGCTCATATTTTCTAGTTATGTTTTATGTTGGTGTTTTTTTGCTCAGATCTCTCCCCAAACTTCCATTTTCTTACACCACAAAATCAACTTCAGGAGGTGGAGTTGGCTGAAGTCAGAGAGGAATGAAAGTCGGGGAGGGAAAAAAAAAAAGTTCTCGGAAAAGTATGCATCACTTCAATCCATCACTCTGATTCAAGGTTATGCTCAAGACTGAGGCATCAGCTTGTGTGTTTGTTTCTCTTTGCTGTTGAATCCAAACAGAACTCAAAGGAATGAAGATAGGTGATAAGAGCATCCTGTTGTGGTTGTGCCTCTGCCAAAATGCTGTTGAGGGAATGAAATCACTGTTTGTTCGTTCATTTAAGCGTGTGGGCTGACTCCTACTTGCTTTATTGCTTCAATTTAGCTCTCCTCCTTGCCCGTTCTCGTCTCCACCACTGGAAAGTTAGGAACATGTTCAAGGACAAGGGGACGGAATTTTATGATTAGGCTTTTGAATCTTCACAGAAAGACATGTTACGGTTTATTAGATGGGATGCACGCTTTATTCTTGATGCTGTCATTTTCTTCCTTGCTCTTTGTTGACAAGCAATAAATCCCATCTGTGATGCTCAGTGACCAGGTCATTCTCCCCTGACCTGACTGAATTTAACAACTGTGGAGGGAAAAGTTTGAATTTCAGTATCTGCACTGCCACTTTTCGCAGCGATATTCTTTTTTGGATTCTGTCCTCCCAAGAAGAGTGACAGCATCAGTCATTTCAGCAACTGTCCCAAAATGACATATCCTTATATTCAACTGACAAAGCTCTTGAGTGGCTGTAGTAATTGTGACAGGAGCAAAGAAGGAAGTCGGGTGACATTGTTTTAAAGCCATAAAGCCGATGTAGAGAGAAGGTCAGGGAGGATGGATGCATCAACAAAACACTTTAAAATGGCTGTTTGTTTCCTTCTGCAACCCAACAGTTAACACTAGCTAGGGTTCCATCTGAATGTAGTGCAATTTTTCACCAGATTTTGAGAAAATCAAAAGTAAATGTGAATTCTGTTTCCATCCCCTACTGATATTGTGATAATTGTGAGATGGTCTACTCACTTCAAACTCTTTGAACCCGGTCAGGCAAAACCTTCAGCTGCCCCTGTAGATCCAGGTTGAGTCTGTCCAAATTAACCAGTAAGCCAAATCTAAAATTAATTTGGATTGTTACTCAGCCTTAATCTCTCAAAGCATGCAGCCTTTTCCCCTGACACAGTAAATAGTTATTGCCACGCCTACAGTATCATTAGCTAAGTAACTGACACATAATTACGTAAATAGCACTGATATTATATTAGCCATTTCTTATGGAGCTGAGATCTACCAGCATGGCTGACAGGAGGCCTGGGTTAGATCTACTAGTGCACAGCTGGTGTGTGAAGGACCGGATTGAAACAATGGAGCTGAAAGTCTCTATGCAAACATTCCATTAGAATAACATGACAGTATAACCGAGAATAGCTCGGTATCGTAGCCCTAAGGTGTAAAACGCTGCATAAAGTACTGTCACTTTTTTTGTTATTTGGCTTTGTTGGTTGTGTACTCTATGTGTGCTCGAGCCTACTGCTTTGCTTTCAGGCAGTCACAGTTTGTGTGTAGCTGCCTGTGTGCCCTTTCTCCATCAGTATATAAGTGTATCTAAAGGTTTCAGACTGTGCAGAACAGGCCTTTGTTCCTCCACAGTAATGTGACACCTTTCATAACTCCATAAAAAGAACATGGTGGATGTAAAGGGACAACACCATGCTCTCTCACAAAGCAGCTGGCTGAATTCACAATGATGGCCTCAAGCTTCACAGACACTTTTGATTTCTCTCTGTCTGTCTCTCTGTCCGTCCGTCTCTCCAGCTTTGAATGTGACAGCTAAATTTAAAGGAGTCAGCTGTTTCGATTCCCATGTCGGGGATCCGGCTGGTGCTTGCCTATCTCTGAGTGATGGCGGTTAGCTGTTTGTGCATTTGGCAGGCTGACACCTCTGATTGGTCAATCCCAGCCTGCCACTCATCTCACCGTCACGGACACTGCAGCAAGGAGGCAATTGTCGCGGCAGAGACAGAGCCTCAGGCTATTATTGCCACGGTGACATAGAGCTTTACCTCTTAGCGAGACTAGAGACATCTCAACTCAACAGCTTTAACACACTCAAATTTCAATTTTGCACGGTAAAACGCTACCTACTGCTCAGTAGCACTGACAGGATTTTCTGTGACGGAATGGCAATTTCTACTTTCATTAGTGTGCTGGCATTATGTCGACCTCAATAGCTTTCCTCCCCCTTATTCCTTCCCTTCACCTACAACTTTCTCCAAGTGTCTTGTCCAGCACCAGTGTGATGTACTTATACTTTTCCCTTCACTTTGTTTCAGTGAAAAGTAGGAGAGGTTTAGCTGAGGTTGTTGTTGAGGTGGTTCTGAGGCAGAAAAAGTCCAATGAGAGTTTGTATTTCTTCCTTTAAGTACAATAAAGGGCTATGTTGAAAGTGTTGAGGATTTGACCTGTAGTTAACACAGATGGTCAGATATATGGCAAAGGAAGAGCAGAGGGAAGTAATTGCTTCATCCTCCGTCTCCCACTTGGAGAGGGAAAAATGATGACTATTGATACCTTAGGTTTTGAGTGTCACCCTGTGTTACTTAAGGTGTGACAGGGCGCGAGACTCGATCCCCTGTTAGCCAGAGTGTTTGACCTGCTGCAGTGCCCCTTACAAAGGCAATTAAGCCTTAACCAGGCCCTGTTCTGATGGAGTGGAAGACCCTAAATGTTCCCTGAAGTTAAAAGATGAATTTCTTCTCAGCAATTTGTTATATGTCCTGAAAACCAAAACTTCTGAGATGAATTTGTTTTCCTGCTTTTGTTTGTCCTTGCGATGGCTGATGCCAGACCTTTCTTGTGGCAGTAATACGGCGACTAAAAAGAAACAAAGAAAACCCAAGTGTGGAGAAAGGTCCAGACATGTGAGGCTACAGCTTGAAAAATTAAATTCCAAGTTTCACTAAGAAGATTACTTTTAAATGAACAAATCACTCATGAGTGGCACTGTGCTGTTTTCCAACTTTCCTGGCAATCTTCACTGTGCTGTCAAGATAAATAATAATGAAATATGGTCAGAATGAAGTAGCGTGAAAGGAATGCCTGGCCTCTCATAAGCTTCTGGATTCAATGCTACCAGTGCTGGGGTCTGAGGCAAGTTCAGCTCACTCAGAAAGATGAAATCACATACAAATATGAAGAAAAATAGAAACTTTACAATACGGTGGATGGATTTATTAGTTTAAAAGGCCAAACCCAAATGACCTCTGGAGGAGTTTTGGTTTTTGGATGTGTTTTTTGTTTTCCCTTATTCTTCATTGAGCCCTTTTTCTCCTGCAAAAGGAAATAGATATTAGCACAAATATTGAATAGAGAAAGAGGCAGAAAAAGCTTGGTTAAAAATGGAAGGGACTGAGAAGGAAAAAAGAAATAGAGACAAGCAGGAAGGGAGCACTCTGCAGTGAAAGAATTTGCTCTCCTGCTCAGAGGTAATAGCTGTCTCACAAAAAACAAACAAAATCAGATTCCCATGCTGTAGTTTGGACTTTGCAACTATGCTTTTTGATGCAATGTTAAACAGTGAACATTAGGTAGTAATTATTCATTGAGCACTTTTTTGGGAAGGAAAACTTTCCATTTCATTGTTGTTATTGCATCAAAACTGATTTATAAACACATACAAATTCCAAATACTGAGCGATTTTATGAGTCTGAGGTCATGAGACCTATTTGGTCATCTCAGAACTTTTACCATCAGAGGTTTTTTTGCGTGACGACGGAAGCAGTTGAGAAGTCAAAACAAGTGGTTGAGGTGAGATCGTGTTTATACGTGCAAAGCTGCTTGAGTCTTGTTTTAGTTCCTCTGAAACCTCAGCCATGACTCCTGAGCTTTGAGCAAGATTTGTGATGTCAGGTGGCGAAGTGAGCGTGCGAGCATGAGAGAGCAGGCGGGTGGGAGTGATCTAAGTGTCCAGGTATAATGGCCGTCTTCCTGTGTCTGACCTCCAGAGCTGCGAGGTCAATGCAAACCTGTCAGCAGCTCCTTCCCTTCATACCTCTCTACAGGCCTTTTAAAGGGTCATTCCGCTTTATTACAGCTTGGATCTCATTTTTCTGTAGGTTTGACCATCATTTTTATTGGTTATTATATTATATTGCACTCTGGGAGCACAGCAAGACAAACTCACAGGAAGAGGAAAATGTGATTTAATAGATAACTTATCAACTCCTGATGCTCTCATAAGGTATTCATCTTCCTTTCATTCATTCATGTCTCACACACATCTGTTTCCAATTGGCCCGGAGACATTCCTGGAATGCCAGGGCATCATTGTTTTCTGCCTCGCCGTTCACTCCTTGAGGAGGCAGCTCTGGACCAGTGACTATTAGAGAGAGAGAGAGAGCAAGAGGATGGGAGGGTGAGAAAGAGATGGACACAGAAGAAAAGTTGAAAAAGCCAAATGAGAGAAAAGAGTGCTTGGCGTACGATATGCACGTGCTTCAATTCTTGTGCACTGAGTCAGCGAGGGAATCACAGTGATTGTATAAAGTAGACTGGAAGATCTGTTTAATCAAATGACATTACTGTAAAGGGCACACCCACTCACAAAGACAGACAACATGCAGAGTGCACACAATTCTTTCACAGTTTCTTATGTCTGCTTTCTATTACTTTATTTGAAATCGAGAGCTCCAGACTTCAAGGATACCAAATATGCCAGGCTGAATTTTCGGCAAATGTATCCAAAATGATGCACAATCAGAGCCAAGCTGCTTCAAAGGAAACAAAACTACATGCTAATGGGTTGAAGCCACTCTTTAAATACACCCATCATAACTTGGCACTCAGACATACTTTTTAATGGGATGTACCGTACCGACAAATGTATGCACTTTCAGATCATATTGCATATACATAAAATTGCATATTCACATTGCAGCACACTCGCTAATCTCATACGGTCACATGTGTGCTCACATGTGCGTTCATGCTTCGTGATAGCTTCAGAGCGCCGGATAAAAATATTACACCACAATTACATTACCGTTAGCCACGACAGCTGGTCTGGACAAAAAGGCACCACAGCGTCTCTGTCTCTGCCTCTCTATGACTTTGTCCTACAGTTTTATTTACATTCCTCACTCTCCCATGACACATGACTAAGCTAATCTAAAATGCAGCGAGCCCGGCGTTGGCAGGCCGAGTCAAGCAGAGACCAAAGCCATCTGCCTAAATGAGTTGTGCCATTCGGAGCTGCACGGAGGATCCAGCTTTTCCCAGCAGGATTTCTAATATGAAAAACGTGATTTTGAACCAGCTGAGATGTGCATGATAGATACATGGACCCTTAGATAGATAGACAGGTAGATGGATGGATAGATGGATAGACAGACAAGGATGGATGGATGGTTTGTTTTGTTTTGTTATCTATTGTTGGCCCATTTGGTTGTTATTCTGGCAACCATGTTCAGCAAACATTGCGGTTTATCAAATTGATTCCATGAAAGTAAAAACTGAATCAAGGACAGCGTGAATGGGCGTTCTGAACCAGGAAAGGTCAGTAATTTTGTGTTTTCTGTCGAGGCCAAGTTTGAATTTCATAAACTCAGATTTTTTTTTATTTCATTTTTTTTTATATAAAGGAAAAGTGAATGAATGGAGAAATTGCATCAAGGGAAAGAAAAGGCATTCATTCCTGTTGTCATAGCGAGAGAATCCACTACAAACACACACGAGCACAGAAAGACATGAATGTGCACACACATCGGGATGCATACGGACCAACACACACACGCACACACACTCACACACAAAGCAACAGGGAGGCTACTAACACAACCAAATAGCAATTACTACAGCGTCTGCAGCCTGGCAACCAGGCCACTGGATGTCATTGTCCCTCATCACATTTCTGTGTGTGTGTGTTTGTGCGCACCCTCCTGTGACAAAGGTCCCTTTTTTTTTTTTTGCCAGACCCAGAATTTTTGTGTGACAGGTTTAGAATAGTGGGTCAGAAGAAGAGAAAGTTTGGCCTATTGGGAGACTATGAGAAGGGAAAAACTACTGCTATTTGCTCTTATCAATTTATTTCGAGTAAAGTGACCACACACACTTAAAGAGACATCGCTGTAGTCCAAGGCTAACTACATCATGACTTTCATACTGTAATCTAATGGATTTTAAATTGAGATCCTGTTTATACACTAACATTGGTCCACTTTCTCTTCATGTGAAAAATAAAATACGTGCACATAAGTGTATCCAGTCAAATGTCATATATGGGGTTATGCACTAAACTCTCCTATCATATGAAAGATTTGTTTTTCATTGTGGTCAGTTTTTAAATACAGTTCGAAGCTAATAACTGATTGAATGATTAGTAATGATCTGCAGAGACTCAAACAGGAAATTTTCATACTTTTCCTCGACAGAAAAGGTCTGTTTTATTTATTTATTTTGCTGGTCTCATTATGATTTATGAGCCACAGCCTGCGGTAAGTTGAGTCTCTGACCTATTAGCATTTAAAAGTAACCTTACTAACCACTTGTGCATGAGCACATGCGCGTATATGCAGGTGTCTGTTTCATGTGGCAAACAAAGAGCATCTCCAAAATCACACTCGTTTTTGCAAAACAAGCCCAGATGATGAAAGCTCACTAATTCAAATAACATTTATTCATGAGCGGCGTCCTGTCTGCCACTGACTCAGGTGATATCTCACGGGGTTGTTCACAAAAAAAAGAACAACATGCACAATGTCATTTTAATATGAAATGTTGTTTTATTTGCTTTCATATTCATGCTGTCTTTGTTCTCGGTTGTTGTTGTTTTGTTTTTTTTCAGCAGATGCATTATCGCTTGTTCTGTCTTCTTCCTGTTTCAACCTCTACTTTCATCAGATGCATAGAAAGCTTTTGATGTTTTATTGTTATTGAATCGACTGAGCGGCAGCTTTTTGTGAATGTGTACAAGTTGTGTGTCCGAAATACTTTCCAAGGGCACATCTGTACCATCTGACGAAAAAAAAATGCTGTCTTTTTCTCATCTTCTCTCCATTTTTCCTGTATTTTCCTTGCTCTTTTCAAACATTTGTCAATCCTTTCTTCTTCTCTCATCCTTCTCCCAGTTCCTCACCTCTATAGATACACCTCTTCTTTCCCATCTCATCCTGATTCCTCTTCTCCTCTCTTCCTATCTGTGCTATTGTAACTCTGACCCTGTTTCGTTCCTCTGGCATTTGTCATATTGTTGTTGAACGAGCAAATTTATTTCCTGTAAACCGTTGGCGAAATGTTCAGTTTATTGTGTTTTGGTATGTAGTTCATTCAGGTTCAAACCAGCAGTAAGTGTAAGGAAAATTCCAACTGCATTGAAGAAAATAAAAAGAAAACACAGCCACATCTCTTGAAATACAGTTTAAGTTTAAAACTAAGACTAAATACTTACTTGATACAAGCAATCCAAGGCTTGTAAACTCAAATCACATGGACTTCCAAATAGCTTTTATTGGTGAAAGTTTGTCACTTGCACCACCATGAGTCCAGTTTTCGATTTGTCCTTGCTTGTTTCTATTATGCTTGGCTTTTAAACCGTGATGAGCAGCTGGCATTTAGGTGTCGACATCTGTCCCCTTGTACACATAAACCCACGTGTTACGGGGTCATTTGCTATTGACGGTTCAGATCACGTTCTCCCGTCCTAACAAACCACACCTCAGTCCCCTCGGAGGAGCCCTACAGCACGAACTGGCCTTTTCGCCGTCTCTGCGGTGGTTTGATTGACACCACTCACGCCTGGCGAGATGAAGTAAATTAAAGGAGTAAACACTCCAGAGTTCAAATAAACCACTCCAAACATGGCTGGCATCAACACACACTTCATCCTCATCCTCTTCACGTCTGTATTCCTTCACCAATGCTCTTTTTCTTTTGGTCTTTTAACCTTTCTTCCCTATAAAAACATGATCTTTCATTTATCGCTGAACCTGCAACTTCTTCAAGTTCTTAATAAGCTGGTTTGATTGATTGTGGCTAATTCTACCTTGCCTATAGGAATACTCATGTGTGTTTGTGTGTCCTGACATTGTGCGTGTGTGTATGTTTGTGTTTAACACTGTGTGTTGGACTGAAGCTCTCAGATGAGGAGCCAATTGATTGATATGGCCCCAATTAGACCCTGCGATTAATTGAGTGTGATTGGACGTCGTCCCTGGCACCTCATCGTTGACGCTATTGACGGGCTAATTAGTTGCTGTGGTGACCGCTTAAACACAGCTGATTGTGTGTGACAGTGAAATGACCCCATAGCAGCCAATCAAGCCTCCCTCTTGCTTGCAGGCATGTGTGCGACCAAATATGCCTTGAGTGAGCCGTTGGATGTTCCAAAGATGTCTTGATATCACAATTACAAATCACAGAATAATTAGACAGGATGAGCTGCCATAAATACAAAAAAAACACCATCATTTATCCAAGAGGGAATTTCAGCACCCAAGAAGGAATAACACCATACAACTAGAGTGCTAAAACTGAAAAAAAAAAAAAAAAAAAAAAACAGAATAATATCTCAGAAAGTGGCTGCAAATTAATCACCTCATTAATCACCAGTGATGAGAGAAATACTTGAAACATAGCAGATAAATCAGACATACCACTACAGATATTGACCTTCTTTCTGGAGCCTCAGAAAGAAAACATATTGCAGAAGCAGTAGTTTTTCCTATATCAAAACACCTGCCTGTTCTTTCTCTTTGCTACAGAAAATACTCATGCATGATTGGCTAACAGGACATCTCTGATCAACAGTACAACCAGGTTTCTGAATCAGTGATATCATGAACTAGCCTGGATTAAACAGTGGTTAGTGGTAGCAACGTTATTGGTTAACTAGCATTTTGGTTTTATGACACAGCCTCACAACTTTATTGGAAAGTAGTATAGTTGTATTCAGAAAGTCACAATGCACTCTGGGTAGACACTCTAAGTGTAGGAAAATAAACTACCTGTGGTACATTTGATTCTTTGTCTTTATATTATCAGTTATTTTACAGTTTTGGGAAAATAAGTTATACAGATTTTGTGTACTTTTTACTTTGTGCCCAGTTTTCAACAGATATCCCAACATGTATAATTCCACCCCAATCCAGAACAACATTCATTCATTCATTGTTGAAAAGAAAATTTCAAACACTATATGCAAGATCAAGATTCATCTATAAATCTCCACTGCTCCCTGAGTTTAACCTCATCAAACAACTGAAAAAAGCTAAAAAGGTTATTTGAAATATTCAATTTCTCTCCATGAAAAGACCCCTCTTTGTAACATTGTTCCATATAATTATTACCTTTTTTCCCACTGGCCACACCCTTGAAGCCCTGTTCTTCAAAAACATTGGGAGCTATCGTTTTTCCCACAGGGGAGAGAAATCCTGCTCGACTGAGCAGCTCATGCACTTTTTCCCATGTCCACACTGAATGGGCTGGTGGCTCTTAAAGACAGGTTGACCCATCCCACCCATTCAACACTGGTGTACATTACTGGCTATAAATGAAGAATTAAATCGTCTGAATGTAGCTGTTATCAGCCAACCTATCATATCAGGAGTATGTATTACTGACTGGCTGATATCCAGTATTTAATAATGAAAATCAGGTCCGCACACTGCAGCACTGAGGCACTGTGAGTGAAATGAAAGACCTGCAATTCAGATAAAGATGAAGAATATAGAAGGTGGAATTTGGAGAATTATTATAACGTAAAAACAGCATTTTTTTGGGGTGTGTCACACTGTACACTTACAGTATGTTCCATAAAGTAGAGATAACAAGGGTAAAAGGCTAAAGAGCTGTGGGGAGAAAGAGGGAGTGGTAGACGGGTACGCGGTTGACTAACTGTGAAGAAAAGACCCTAATCTTGGAGGAGGCCAGAGTTGGCGTAACATCACTTTTTCTAGCCAACCTCTTTTATTCTTCTTTTGCTCTAATATCCTTCCTTTCTTCACATGCCATCTTCCCTCCCTCCCTCCCTCCCTCCCTCCTAGCTTTTTTTTTCTTCCTCTGTTCCTCTGATTTCTCCAGATCTGTTCTCCATCGCCTTCTACTCTTTTCATATTCTCCATCATTTTAATTAGAATTATATCACAAGAAAAAAACTGCTGCAACATTCAGACAGCTAAGGAGAGAAAAAAAATCAATGACAATAAATAATGTTTTCTTTTATGACCATTTCAATAGGTTTTCTCTGTCACAACATATATCACGAGAAATAACTGCTGCCATCATGAAATAGAAATAGGAGGAAGGAGACTCATGCTGCGTGTACTCATAGGGAGTGACTGACCAGGTCTGGGACACTGAATTCAATCTGCTGTTCAACCTGACCTGACAGTGTGGTCGTTTTAGATGTTTGCCTGAGCTTGAGGTTTATAGAAAATACATGTGCTACTTTAAAGCCTAACAAGTTATTTCACTCTACATATCTGTATACAAGCAATTTTAATTATCTCCCCTTCCCTGAATCTAATTTTAATTTATTTGTGTAATAAAAAAAGCACACATGCAATCACAACTAAACAAATTAAAAGCATATCTAATCAAAGATAACCAGAGACACAACTTAATTTGAAGTGAGCGGCATTGACATTTTTAGTGAAATATTTGATCAAGAATGAATTATTCAATAAGGACATGTGTAATTAGGCACAGCTGCTTTGCTTTTGATTAATGTAATTTGTAATACTCTGATATGTTGATCTCTCTCTCTCTCTCTCTCTCACTCTCTCTCTCTATGTGTGGCATGTCTCTGTTTTCAAGTTCAGCATATTTTTAATAATGTCATGTACGTGATAGCTAACTGTCTTTCCCTCGCTCTTGTTTTTTTCCTCTCTGTAGTTCCCCCTCGGGAGCCCACAGTCACCTGTCGATCCAACACCTACCCTAAAGGCTTCTACTGCAGCTGGCACCAGACACATGCGACCTACATCCCCACTACCTTTGAAGTGGATGTACAGTAAGTGTCTTATATTTACGTACATACACAAACATATCTGGGTGCAGCTTGTGGATTTAAGATGGACTGCTGAATGTTTAAGTTGTCTCTGTATATCGGTGTGACATGCAAAGACCTCACTTACCGAGCCTAAGTGACTTGACCTAAAAGATAATTCCAGCTAATTACAATATAGTGGGTCTTATATTTGTAATTGTTTGTAATTGTGAGTTACAGTAACACTGCACTCGCCAAAGTAACTGTTGACATCTATCTGCACTTATAAACCGAAAGGATGACCAAAACTACAGCAATAAGACTGTAGTTGTAATGCATCAAATTTTCCTTTAATGTGTATTTCTGATATTTTTGTGCATATGAAAAAAATGACATTTTCTAGTTATCTGCCAATGACAGCTTTGGTTTAGAGCAATTTGATTTTCAAAATGTGAGACCCGCCTCCCCAGGGGTGCGCAGGAGAGTTGAAAGAGGGAGAGTGGGGGGAAGTACTTTAAAACCCTGAGCACCCAATTAGGGCAATTTGTGTCAAAAATCGCACTCCCTCAAACCTTGAACACACAGACATGATACATTAAGATTCAGCGTTACTTTGACTTTCTGAGGAAATCATTATCTCCGCCCATATCCATCAAGAAAATAGACTCCTTACGACTTCAGAACATTTTAAAGTTTGATACTGAGACAGAAAAACGATGCACAGAAATGGAAAACTGGGTATAGAAAATAATAGTTTAAATGGTTTACAGTGGTTTAAAAGCATCAGTCTTCAAATATCACAAGGCCCAGATCTCATCCTCCTCCCCCTTCTCAGCAAAGAATTTGAATATCCAGAAAACATGCCCATGCTCGTCTATGGGAAATTAGTTTGCTGCTAATCACAGAAATTTCTCTTTTTTTCATTCCTTAATTAATACAGAAAAAAATCGAATGTGCCTGCATATGAGGAAAAGAAAAGCAACAAAATTCATATTATTTTTCAAATATTAATCTATTTTTCTCTGTTGTTTTGAGTAATTCATTTTAAAACCACAGGGGGAGGGGGGGAACGGAACAACACTACATTTAGAGAGCTGGGTGTGAACTTTAAACTGAAAACCCAAGATGGCACTTGTAAAGCATCATTTTGAGATTCTCAAAACCGTTTTAATAATAACGCTGATAAGAAAAATAATACAATTTTTGTTTCCCTCTGTAGTTGAACACCTCTCTCTCTACCTGTCCTCGGGCATCTAGGCATGTTTTAACAGTAGGGGAACCTTAAATACTAAAAATGTGTGGATGGCAACCCAGCGAGTGATTTCTCCATCATGTTCTCTTTGATATTCCAAGATCACAGAATCCCACAGCTCGCGCCACAGCAGGTCGGCACTGCCTTCATTAATGTTGTAACAGCAATATTATTCTGTTTGAATAATAATGAGCTGCGGGACAGAGAGAAGTATAGAAGAGGCCAATAGAGATGTTAAGAGTAAGAGTTACAGGTCGGTCATTGTTTTGTGCAAAGAGCAGAGCAGCGTTCCACAGGTGGCACATCAAGTGTGTGTGTGTGTGTGGCGGGGGGGTTCCCTAAAACATGTCCATAACATCCAAAGGACAGGATTATAATTGTCCATGGAACTGGTGGTTGTTGCTTACATCTGGGTTTTATTTGCAACTAGAAAAGCACTCGGAGAGCGCAGACCTCCACCAAGCAGCACAGTTCCCCCAGCTTATTGTGACTTACACCCCAACATATTAGTCCTACCTTTGATTTATCTATTTCAATGGATTCCTGGACCATAAAAACATACCCTTAACAATTGGAATCGCATTCATATAATTTTTAGTTTAATAGTTATACCCAAAAATCGACATTTCCGTAATGGCGGTTTTCCGGATCACCGCCAAAACGTAGTCATTTGTTCCTTGTCCCAGAAAGGACATTTCCTGAAAATTTCATCAAAATCTATCCATAACTTTTTGAGTTATGTCGCAAACAAACAGACAAACAAACAAACAAACAAATAAATAAATCAACACCGGCAAAAACATAACCTCCTTGGCGGAGGTAATAAGTAAAGTGCAAGATTTAAAAATGCTGTTCGCTTACAAGGAAATATGAAATAACGTTGTAAAGCCACGTTTACGCTTTGTGGTGACAATGAAAAATGTATAAAAAGAAAGATAATAAATCTCTAGCCTGGCTATGTCCCAATCCTAAGATGTCCTGGTCTATGTAGCAGGAGGCATACTCAGCAGTTTTCAGTGTGGGATTAAAGTGATGCCCTGGCTTTGATATACAAGGTCCTGACTTTTAAAAACACTGGCAAAAAATGCTTAACCACCTTCTTACCCTCTTTCAACATTTTCACACAGTGTGTACGAAGCTTCTTTCAAGCAGAAAACACACAAGCTTGTAAAAAATGTCCTCATCACGTCTCTGTCTTTCTATCTCCTGTACTTATGCCTCTTTACTTATTCTACTCCATCTTCTCCCACCTCTTTTAATTTCCTTTCCTCTCCAGACATAACCAGCGTTCACTGGAGGTGCAGAAAGATCCGGACCACAAGAATCGCTGTCGCGTGCATTTTCCTGAGGTCTTCTCCAGCTTCCCCTACAAAGTTAACGTGACAGCAGTCAATGCCTTGGGGAAAGCCTCCACCACCATTTCCTTTGAAGAGTCCAGTATAGGTAAGATGGATGTTGTGCTATTTTTTTATGTTGTCTTCAGTTTTCTCTTCTGTCCCTTCATTGTGTTGTCTCTCCAAGCAGGTTGTCAGGTGACCAATGTTTTATTGTAACATGATTTTCCCCCTGAATAAAAAGCATTATACAAAATTAATAGGCTGTTTGAGCCACACTACATGGTTTTCTGATGAGGTTTTTGCTCAAAATTAAAAGGTTTAATTAAGATTCTCAAGCTCAATGGGTTCAAAGAGAGCACACTGACATTTCGAAAATCGTGGAAATATTTGCCTCATAGCTCATTCAGGCTGCAGAATGTTAACACTTTTCATTAAAGTTTACAACCAATGCTTTTTTTGGAACTTTTCAGTTCAGGGACAAATCTAAGATCCTTTTCTCACACAGATTGACGAATGTTTGGCAAATACAAAGAGAGGCTAAAAGTGTCGAGGCATCTCTTTGAGCATGCCAACCCTTGAGCAATGTTAATGCATTTGTTTGACCACAGATGACTGATTTCATTCACGTCTGGTTACTTTTGGAGATGTGTTGCACACATATTTATGCCTTGTGCCAAAGAGACAAAGAAAATTGAAATTTCAGTAGCCAAATAAATGTCACCCAGCTGAAAGGAGAGTGCACAGCCTTTTTTCTTTAACCAACAGCATAATCCATTAGCGAGAAACCCACTGACTGTGCACCCCTGTCATTACCAAAGGCACTGGATAATAAACAAGCTACCTCTGAACCTTTTCTGCAGCAAACAGTATTTAATTGAGGCTTGGACAGGATATGACGGTCACAAATCATTGCTCTGGTTTCTCACTGAAAGTGCCAGATAACCCAAACACCAGCTGCCATATAAGCACTTATTTAATGTAAAAAGAAATTAGCCTTAAAAGTTAGTTCCTTCATCGACTATTTCTTCAAATTACAACCATCATGGTCATGTGGTTAAGTACTTTCAACAAAATGCAGTTTGGATTGTCAAGTTTTTGTTCACTTAAGCAGCAGAAGGCCACATAATAACAGCGAGACTCGTAGAATTCATAAGCGACTCAGACTGGAAGGCAGTGAAGAGGAGAAATTCATTTTAAAGAAGGAATGAGGAGTACTTTGGTAGATAAGGGAAGTGCTGCCAGCAGTCCTCAGCTCTGTTGTATTGCTTAGAGCGCGATATGGGTGTGCATGGCGCATAAACACACACAGACACCAATGGGGCCGTGAGCGACTGTGTGGAGTGTGTCGGTTGAGAGGGTGTGTGTGTGTGTGTGTGTGTGTGTGTGTGTGTGTGTGTGTGTGTGTGTGTGTGTGTACATAAGTAACCAAATGAGGCAGTGACATGCTCTGCCAAGCCCCGGACACAGGACTCATGAAAATGCTAATGCTAGCCGGATTAGCGCCCTGGCTCAGGAAATATCCTTCAACTATTGGTGATAGTAAAATACCCCACTGTTCCTTTCTTTCCCTGCGCTTTCTCTTTCATTCCTGCTTGCCCTTCTTGTGACTTTGTACTTCTTTTTCCTCTCATCCCTCCTATTTTTTCTTTTCCCCCCGTCCTCACAGGCACTGTTTCTTTGCTATCACAATCTGAGCTCTCAAATCTCATCAGATAAATAGCATTAAAAATGTCGTTTATGTGACAAACGTCTTCCGTCTGCACTATTATTTTCAGATTGAATTCTCCGAGTTTGCTTTTGCTTTGACTTCACATACTCGTGTTGGTTTTAACAAGTTATAGCTTGTCCCGTTTGCTTTCAATCTTTCAGTCTTTTTTTGTTTTATGGTACCTGAACACATCACAGCTGTTGTCACTGATCACAAAGAGAGTAAGAGGCAACAGAAACTTTCCTTTTTCATTCACACTAGAACACCAGCATTTTGCAAATGTATCTAAGAGTGCCTTTGTGAAGTTGTTTTTAATTACAGAAAATGCTTGTTAAAAGGCCAAATCTTGGCATCAAATGTACTGTAGATATCGTCTCACTGTCTCTGTGTTCCTCTCCTTTTCTGACTGTTTCATATTGTTTGCCGTCTCTCACCCCACCTGTCTCTCCTCCCCTCATCTCCTCCTCATTCCTGCATTGTTAATAGTCTTTCTCATGCCATTCGAAGTTGTAGGTCCCATTCATTATCAGGGAGAACGAGGCAGATCGTAAATAAATAAAACAATTTCATGCTTCCTGGTGCACTTCTGAATTCTGAGTGGGAATAAGACGATTCTCAACTGTCCTTGTTCATCCGACCAAAGCCGGGATGAAATTAGATGAGATGAGAGTGTGTGTGTGTGTGTGTGTGTGTGTGTGTGTGTGTGTGTGTGTGTGTCCTCGCATGTGCATGGTGTGGGTACAGTTACAAAGAGAACCCTCAAGGAAGCTGCAGACTCATCTAATGATAACTTCAAGCTTTCTAGTGCCAAGATGATCAAACGAGAACCGATCTTGTCTAAGTTTGAAAGGGCTTCTACAGTTAAAGCGTATTTTTACTTACAAAGGCCTTTTTTGACAACTCTGACATTAGCCGACCTGAACACCTGCTTTCATTCAGGCCTACATTACTCAGTCATTGTGATTAAAATGAATATACTGTAACCGAATCCCACAGGGTGAATGTAGCTGCACTAGCTTTTCAGCAGCACCATTAAATCATCTGTCAATTTATGTCATCCTTTCAATTAGGACTTAAAAATGGATCATATTCAGCTTTAATTTGCAGTTACTTTGTGGTGGTTTTGGGGGAAAAACAGAAGTGTCCCAGGGGTATCCAGTGAAAGTAGATTTCATTCAGTAAAAGAGAAGAGGTTAATGACAGCCAGCTCAAAATACTTACATAATAACAGCCTGGTGGTATTTACAGTAGCTGTCTCATTTTCATTTTCTCTGAGATTAGCAAATGAGTAGCTCAGACTGTGCTGACGTGCTGATTTGTTATTCAAGACTATTCATTTAGAAAAACAGCGATATTTTGCTGATTCCAGCGGGCCCAGCTCTCTCCATGAGGGAGGTCAGAGATCAGCATTGGGTACAAAAAAAAGCGAGAGCTGGCAGAGGTTTAGAGGCATGTTTACAACCAGATGCTTTAATTAACGTACTACCATGCAGGAAACTGAAAAAGTACAACTGTCTCTAGGACAGAAGTGGATTTCTTAAGCGCAGTTGTAAAGTTTTTAACTAAACACGCCCGAGGCACAGACATGGTCCCGAATGCCGCAGATATGTTTCAAATTAATAAACACCACAAGTTAGAGATCAGATTGTTGTATCCCCATCATAGCGGAGAAGTCAGGAGATGAAAGGCTTACAAATGTTGACTCCCTGTAGCCTGAGTAGTAGCATGACTATAATTTGCCATTTCTTTTGAAAGCAAGCAAACCTGGCACAGACACTTTTGCTGCGCTTTTTTAAAATTCATATTTATTCTCTTTGCCTGCTTGTAGCTTTGAACAAATAAGACAGCAGCCATGGGAATTTAGGACATTCTACTTTACTGCTCATTAAATTCTGCGCACTTTTGCGGGAGATTTTGTGCAATTTTTGGTTTAGTGAGTCGATCAGGAAACCAATTCAGCCATCTAATTTTTATGCTCTACCGTGGCCATGCTTTTCATACTAATCAGTAGAAACACACTAAACACGTCTCCCGTTTACTGTACAATTCTTGTGCACATAAAAATAATACTTACACATTTCTCTAGAGTCTAGCTGCAGTTACCTCCTTAATAATTACCTACTTGAAACGTCAGTTTGTTTTTGACCACTGCTTTTACAGCTGTTATTACTCCTCTGAGTGTTTGAGTGTACACTTGAAGATTTTGACTCTAAATTACATAGGTCTGTGTATGCTTTCATTTTAAAAGAAGAGGCTTTTTTTTTTTTACCTTTCATGCTCCATTTTGCTCTTTTTAAGTTATTTTTTATAAGATTTCACTGCAGTTCAAAGCACTCTGCTTCTCCCCATTTTTCCCATTTGTTCAAGTGCACTGTCATCTAGCACCTGTTCTACTGTGAAAATGATGAATGATGTCTTTTGTTTTGTGTGTTTTTCAAAAGCCCATTTATATGAAAAGGATACCGTGAGGACAGGGGAGAGAGAACTGAGTAGTTTTAGCCTTACATATTTATTTATTTATTTACTAACTTACTTACACAGTCGCATCTGAATGTATTAAGAACTGGATGGCAATAATAATAGTTTTAGAAACACTACAATCAGATAGTCAAAGACTGCACTCAGGCATGCATTGGTACATTGGCTTCTATATCCAGATTTAGCTTTTGCAGATCTCTTGTATAATACGGCTCGATTTCTGCCCAGCCCGAGTCACCGGGACAACCTCGGAGCAACACTTTTTTTTTCTCCTTTTTAGCAAGAAAGATTAGCCACTATCCCACCCACTCTCTCGTTACATTTTCGTCGGTGAATATAATGACCTCGCGAGTAGCCGTTTGAAAGATTAGACTTTTATGTTAGAGTGCACCTGTTCACTTGCATCACCAGCAAAGAGAAAGAACGAGCCGTAGTGTTGCAACACGAGAATGAAAGGAAGAAAGAGGAGCAGTAATGTGGAAGCAAATTTGAATGAGCAGGGCCGAGGGAGGCATGACAGACGTTTTAAGGCTAAGCATGGACAGGCACAACAATGGGATGTCATAAAACTGTACTCGTACGATCACATTTTTTGCTCTCTACTACATCCAAATTCTTGTTATATGTGTGACATAGTGTTTTTCATGTATTAACATTGCCTCATTTCACTACCCCCCTTCTTTTTCTATAATTTATTCATTAGTAGTTGGCGCTTGTGCCCTCGCAGAACAAAATGCTGCCTTGACAAAGGTAGCTTACGTCTGTCTTACCTGCAACATTTCATTGAGTTTCATGGAAACTCTGAAAGTCTTTGAGCTCTTAATCTGTTCCTCATCTTTATTTTTCTAATTATTTTTTTTTTCAAAATCTGTCTCGGTGGATTTTAAACTTTTCATTTAACAGAAAATCCTTTCAGCTCTCGTATTATAGAAGTGCCCCCCCCCTCCCCTCACCAACAGGTCATCAAAAGAAGGATGTGTTCATTACTCATGCAACACAAAGCAAATACTCCACGTTTCAAGTCAGATGAATACTTTAAAAGCCTTTGGGACACCCCACCCATACAGATTTCTCTCTGTTTTGTTCTGTGCTTGCACATGTTTCCTTCTGTCATGTGCTGTTGGACGAAGTGAAGAATCTGTGCTCTCTTGTGTCCATGGACTTCACTTTGCTTTTTCTCTGCCTGTGTGCACGTTTGCTTTCATCCTTTTTTCCCCCCCAACACATTTTCTTGAAGGAGGTCACAATAAGATTAACATCTCTCTCTCAAGGGAGAAAGCTATCTGTCTGTCTCTTATCTTGTCCGTCCATCTTTCATATTTTTAATGATTCATGCTACAGTGGAGGTCAAACTAGCAAGATGGATGCCTGTCTGTTTGCTTGAGTTGCTTTCATCCTCGGGCTCTATTTCTTCTGTTCTCAGACGTTCAGGTTGTAATTGCCACAATCCGTTTCCTATTGTAATGTCATGTGTGGATCTGGTCGAGAAAGGGTTTCATGTAGCTTAAAATGGCGGGCAAGTATGTTCCCTAGTGGGAGTGATCTAACAAAGACTGGGTCATTCAATATGTCCTGAAAAGCATTTATCTGAATTCCCTCAATCTTTCTTTCAGTGTGCCTTTCTCAGTGGATGTACAAATGACATTTATGCATGGCCATACAGCACTTTTCATTGTATGCTTCACCACAATTGCTTCAATTTTTTTTTAGCTTTTGTCTTTGTCCTCATTGCCTCCTTTCAATGATGAATTAACAAATGTCGCCCTCGTCCCACCTGTGAATATTTATTTTCTGTTAGAGTGCATGGTGTCCTTAATAAAATGCTGAGAGACTCATTAAAAAATGAACGGTCAAAATCTGTACAATTAGTGAACGAGGTATGTTGACTTATGAGTCAAGGTTCAAAAACTGCGCCTCATACAGCTCAATAGCATCTTTCATCCGACCTTCCCTTCCTGTTCTTTCATTTGACCTTGTCTTCCCTCATGTTTGAAGTTCCATGCCTCCAATTTATAACGCTGTTCTGTCAAATATTTGAATTCTCAAGCCTAAAGGCGTATTCTTTCCGCATTATCATGGAAAAACAGCTTTAGGGCACTTCTCCATTATTGTGCGCCTGCTGTGTAATGACGGCTCTGGGCGACTGTCCACAGTGCAAACAGCAGAGCGGGGACTTAACTTTGACGCGAGCTGCACTTGGCTTTGTGAGACCACTGCTTGACCTGAAAGATGGACGATTAAAGAATTAATTTTCTTTATTTTGTTTCTCATTTTCCAGAAATGTTCTGATAATAAATTGGCTCCTGAACAGACAAGAACAGACAAAAAAATATATTCGCTTAAGGAAATATCAGCACCTACTCTTTGAGTAGTGCTCTACTGCTAGCAACATTAACATTCTTGCTAAGGTTACACTAATAAGAGACACTGTAATAATGTGAATACGGCTCACCAATTATAATAAATAATCATTTCTGTTATTTTGTCAGACTTTGGAAATCTCTCACCAGAGGTACAGAAGACATTATATAGCTGTTGTCATCATACTGACATTTATGGGATAAATCAGTGGGATGCCCCTTTAACTAACTGTTCATATCCATCCCACAGTCAAACCAGACCCCCCAGAGCGCGTGACGGCAACCCCGATCCGTTTCAACGCTCGGAGGCTGGAGGTATCCTGGCACAGCCCCGCCACCTGGCCTGACATCGACAACTTCCCTCTGAAATACTTCCTTCGATACCGGCCACTCATCCGAGAGCAGTGGCAGCATGTGAGTAGAGCTGCTGTGTGTGAGAGAGAGAGTGAAAGAGTTTGGTATTTAAGCTCTATTAGCAAGTCATGTAGCTATATTCACATATTACTGTTGATATGATTTGCAAGTGCTCATGATCCTGTCAGAATCCGAATTGGAAAAAGTTTTATCCAGTGGAGCTGCCAAATCATATGCCTGACTTTCACTAATTAACTCTAGTTAAAACTGAACACATGGACATTAAAAAAAAGTCATGACTAGTGTAGCTTGTGCTGAAAAAATCAGTTCCATAAGCCAAATATAAATGTCGTTGTAAATGGTCAGGAGTGTTGGTCCAGGTACATCTCCATTAATAAAAGAAGTCAACATTGAAAAACACCTACTAGATTCATTCTTTGGTATTTTTTTTTTTTTTTTTTTTTTTCTCTTTACAAGAAATGGTATCCTAAAGAAAAAGACTGGCCTTTCTGCTTATGGCAGATTGAGTTTCACCTCCGTGCCAAAATGTTTCTTTTAATCTTAGCTTATCACACATTGCTTTTTGGTGATTATAGAAATGAACCCAAGTTAAGAAGATAAAGAAAAAGACTAAAAAAGTCTTTGTCCCGAGAGCTGCCTGTGAGAGCAGTTATGAGTGAAATGGTCCAGTCTGTAACCATTTGAGCTTGATCCTTGGTCAGACAGACATAATGGCTCAGCTTCTTTGGTGTGTGTTACTGTATCTGACTATGTCTTGTGGGCTCAGTTCCCTCAGGGCTTTGGATAGTAAAAGCATATGTGTCCACTATAGGATTCCTGGGATGAAAGCTCCCTCTACAAAGGTCTAACATTGCAGCCTTATTATCATGCACGTCAATGGTCTGCAAAGGTGTTGTTCCAAGAACTTAGGTTACGGACCCTCGCATGGAAACGCACACGTGCATACATGAATTTAGACCTATACACATGTCTTTTTCAGTGTTTCTCTCACTCTTTCCATTCCAGTATATATCCTTCAACGAGTGTCTCTGTCATTACTCGCCACGTCAATATTTCCATCTTTTTCCATCTCTCTGTTCTCCCAGCTGTCTTTTCTTTCACTATCACAGCAGCTCATTTCTTTTAAAACATAGAGTCAGTCAAATATTAGTATAACCAATCATTTCCAGGCACCACAGTGTGATTATTTAGCACCACTTGTGTTCACTAGTTCAAACAAAATTGAACTAAAGATGTAACAGCACCTGCGATGAGTAAACCCTCAAGACACCCTTGATTTTAATACTCCTCCTAATTAGGCTGCTTTCAGGCCCTTCACAGATCAATTGGAGGCTTACTCGTAGTAATTGATAAAAAATTCATTAAGCAATAGAACTGTAGGACACAGTAGAATAAAATTAATTTTTTCAAACACTGCTCACGAAGTAAATAATGTATACATAGTGTATACATGTTTATACAGTCACCAAAGGTACCACTATGCTCAAACCCTCAGTCAAACAGCCACACATGTAAAGACTTACTCTTGCTAACTATATGTACATTCAATCTCTCTCTCTCTCTCTCTCTCTCTCTCTCTCTCTCTCTCTCTCCCCCTCTCTCCCTCTATCACACACACGCCCAAACACCACAGTTGGAATGAAGGAAGTTACAATAACGCCTCAGATCTTTGTGGTAAAAATCGATGATTAAACCTGACACACACTCTCGGTTTCCCTTCTCGCTCTCAACACTAATCAATCAATATGTGAAGTGGTGCATAACGTGAAAGGTGGGAAACCTTAAGTCAATATTTGGATTTGGGTAAGAGCACATCTATGAAAATTGCATAAACACAGTTGATGACAGCTGAAAGTTGCAGGGTTTTCCGTTTTTTGCAGTGCTCTTTGATGAATGTCTCCCCGGTCATGGTTATAATTTTTGAAGCAGTTAAGTGTGGTTTTCAGAAGGGGGAGTGCAGAACCAATCACCACTGGACTTGTCAACACTTTGCGGTTACACTTTTATTAGGTGTTGGCAACAGCTAAACAGAAAGTATGAACTGATCTGATGTGTATGGAATTTGCATGAGACTAATAAGCTCAGTTTTTACACTAACTGTTAAGATAACACCGACTTGATTCAATAGTGCTCTTGCCACAGGCCGGTGTATTGAAGAAATAAGTGGCAACCAGCAGATGGAACTCTATTGGAAATCAATCAGTTCATTCAAATAGCCTGGTGTTTTGCTCATTGACAGTTGTTTCCCCTGTTGGAGAAAGAACACAGCCTATTAGAGCTTTGACTTCATGATTAAAATGCAGATTTCCACATCTGCTAAGCCACCAAGGACTATGACTTGTCTCAAGTTTCCTGTACACACTGACACACATGAATAATCTTGTCTATCCCACCCTTAAGAATGGGGGCACCACCTATCCGTGCCAGTGCCAGAATTTATTCCCAAAATAAATGGACAGTGTGGACGAGGTCAATTGTTGTCACTTAATTTAATTTGTCAGGGTTAGAACTGCTTGAGCATTGACTGTTTGACAGAACATCCTGAAGAAATCCAGTAACCTCAGTTACATCCCAGCATAGATCTATCCACCTGAGCCACCTGGACCTTTAAATGTCCTTGTGTTACAAGCATGTTAGCCAGTCTTGATACCTGTGAGGAAACCCAGCATACCTGTGCCTGCACACTTTACATATGGACATGTAATGATTGTGTCATGTCTTGGAAGAGAAGCCAACGTAAACACTGCATATGGAAAAAATTCTGTCAGTAATGGCAGCTTGTCACTAGCTACTGCCTTCAGAGCTGAACATGGCTGAATTTTACTCTAAATCCCATGTTTATTGATTGACAAGAGTAGCCCACTGCTGTAGAAAACATTTCAGATTAAAACTGTCAAGCTGTGACATAAATCATTAAGTGGAGTTTAATGAGGTTGCCAAAACACTGTTTATTGGCCCCATATATACTTCATTAATTATAGCCTCAGAGGTTGAATACTAATTGAAGTGGTTAGCAGGAATTTAGCTTTAATGTGGTTAGACGGCAGAGCTGGGTGAGAATGGCTTTCACATTTAACATTATGAAATGTGTTTTGAGTCAGAAATGAAAGAGGTGGTGTGATCAGGCTGATCTTTAGAGGAAACCATCCATCCTCCTGAGGAATGAAGGGATGACTAGCTCACACACTTAGAGTGATGGAGATTCAGACAGAAGGAGGAAAATGGGGAGAAGTTTTGAAGTCGAGATGAATGGAGTGCATCAGAGAAGGAAGGGGGGGAAAAACGTTAATGGATAGCAGACTCTGGTTGATACAAGAGAAAGAAGCACTATATATGAATGAGGCAGACATGCAGGGATACAATAGAGCATTTGGATTAAGTTATGGAGTGACGAATATGCTCGGCGAAAGAAAGTGCTTATTGCGTTTGAAAAAGATGTAATGCTAAATAAAGCATATAAGCCTGAGACGACATTGTTTGATTATAGAATCTGCAAGAAGAATGGATTGTTGGATCTTGTTATATGGAGAGGAGCATCATTGAATATATGGAACAACGTCAGACTCAGATACGTATGTAAATGGATGAAAACATGAGCGACAAGGAGAAAAAAAGCAGCACTGGAGGCTACTTTGAACGAGAAGACTTATAAGCTATCTGTTCCGAGGTGTTTCAAGTTGAAGGAGGATGGATGAATCATTCAAGGGAAGAAAAGAGAGAGGAATGACAAAAACGTGTGGAATATATTAAGCTGTAAAATAGTGGGTGAATTGAAGAAATGGAGAGAGCGAGAGACTGGAGTTGAGACTGAATTATAACCATCAGTATAGCACAACATAGATGTTTAAGTATAAGTAACCAGCACACAGAATTTTCAGTCACTGAATGATTTGTAAACTAGTCATTTCATCTATCTTTAAAAGATAACATGTTACAATGTTGCTGCATGTGAAATGCAATCTTTTGCACTTAAATCCCCAAATTGTGTCAGATAAAAGAAAGAAAGCTACTAACATAAAGTTGGGTATTTTGCAAAGACGGTAAGCCAGTGCCTATTCTTTGAATTAAGTTTTTCTTACTTTCTGTATCGGTGGCTGGTATGGTATCCTTTGGGTGGATGCTGGAATCTTGACATCATTGCTGATCTACATCATCTCATCAATGCTCAAAAAAAATGGCCATCTCATCACATTTGCTCCCCAAAATAGACACATCCTGCTCAAACCTACCTTGTCTACGTCTGCTTTTAGCCCAGTTTGTGCTCCAGGCTGCAATTGAAGCAAATCAAATGATTGAACTCTTCATGCCACCGCCCCTACTTTGCACTTAAGCGAGTAATGAAAAAGTCTAATTTGGTCTTTGAATACCCTGATCATCCAGTCTATAAAGACAATGGTGTCTTTCGTTTAGGCTGCACTTTAAGAGTCTAAAACGCGCTATGCCTGCCATTCAGCAAAGGAGCTGTTTTATTGTCGTTGTTATTTGCACTGCGCTTTACATCTGTGTCATAATCTGTAATTGAGAGTTAATTATCAAAGACCTAAACGAACCGCCGCATTAGAATACATCTGGATGCCTGTAAATGTTCAGTGAATTGTTCTGTTTCCCATGGCCTTGTGTTGCATTGTTTCCGTCTGACCCTCACGCTCCCTTCACTGAGACGTGAACTCAAACTGTCACTGCAATTAAAGCAATGGTCCAGTAACTGTGATAAGAACAATTTCACATTGCTCAATATTCTCTTCGTTGTATGAAACTGCATCTGCTACGCTGTAATTGCCCTTTGGGGATGATGCTGAACTCCGGTCGACTGAAAAGGCACACATTTCCATGCAGACACCCTCACGCACGGAAACACTCATACACAGACAGAAATGAGCATGTGCACATGCACATACAGATGCATGCTGGTACGCATATAAATGAATATGTGCACACACTGAAGTGCAAAGATTAATATGCACGCAAATGCTGTGCAAGCACCCTACACACATATGCATGAGTGTACATGTGAAAACAGAGTAGCACATAGTCCCAGATGATCGCAGACACACATGCACAAATTGCACAGCACAGAAAAAGTCTCCACCTCATTAAGTCATTACTGAGTCCTAAGAGTTCACAAAAGTCTTAAAAGTGAAACAGCCTGCCTGTGCAGGGAGATAATTTCAACCATGTTTCAAGGATTTTGTACAATCAGTGTCATTTTTTCTAAATTGCAGAGCAGCAATCGACCTTATTCTTTTTCTTTTTTTTAAGACCAGTACTAATTTGTTAAAAAAAAAAAAAAAAAAAAGGAAGCATGGAATTCTGAAATATTCTCACTGCACTGGAAGATTTTTCAGTTGTTATTAGAGGACAAGACTTTGCACAGTATGTCTGCATATGATTGCCCACCCACAAGCTGTCCACACACTGTCACACCCACACATTCTGTATACACATACAAGCACGATAGGGGGCAGAAAAGTACAAATGTTGAAATGTTCATGATGTAAGAGCCATGAAAAGGGACCATAAATGAAGCAGCCAGAGCAGAGACGGGAGGTGGACTTAAAATTCTTCTTCCTTTAATCTGTGTCCGCTTGGCCAACACAGCTTAGCCCTTCATTCATTTATTTATCCCACATTTTTCCTCCTTTGTCCTTCTGTCTGACATGCCGCATCCTCCCTCTCTCATCCATCTCCCTCACCCCCCCACCTCACTTTCTTTGTTGCTTTTTCTCCCTCTTATCATTTTGCTTCTCTCTTTTTTCGTATCCCTCTTTCATTCTCCTCTCCCCTCGTATCTTCCTTTCTTCGTCAATATTACCTCACCTTCCTATCACTCTTCTTTCTACCATCAACTCGCTGTCTTTCTCTCCCCATCCATGTCATAATGGTTATCATAATGGCTTAGCTCAATCAATAGAGGGAGGCAGAAGCAGTGTGTGTGTAATAGTAAGTAGTTCTGCCTCGATATATTGTGTATGTGATTGTGCATATGTGTGCCAAGAGATGGGTTTTGTTAAGATTTTAACAATACTACTACTCTTACCAATACTGCTAATCGATCCTGTGCTTTAACTCTGATTGGTTCTCTTTGTTATTTATGAGAAATGAATGAAACATATAGGTATAATAACAATAACTAGTTTGTACACTGTTCATGGTTGTGTGTGTGGTTGGTAACTGTACATAAACACTGTGTTTTTGTGAGTAACATTATCATTGCAAAGGAAAAGCAGAGATTGACACTGAATAATAAGCCATTGAACTTGATCTGACATTGAATGTCATGAAAGCATAAACAGCACATCTGATTCCCTCCCTTTCATCTTTTTCTCTCCTCCTCTGACTGTCTCCCTATTAGTCCTACCTCCTTGTCTCCTTTTCACCCTACCATCCTGCTCTACCACCAGCTAACACCTTTCCCTCTCTCAGCAATCCACGGTGTTACCATCACCCACTCGTTCATCCATACATCCATCCTTCCATCTGTGCATTAAGCCGGCTATCTAACCATCCGTCCCTCAAGCCATCCATTTGTATCTATGGGTTCACATGATAAATGTTTAGACCTTGTTTGGGGAAAACATCCCATCTAAAGGACACTGCCAGAGACAGATCATTTATCAAACCCCATCTTTCTAACACACACACAGCCCAGATTCAGTCCTGTTACATATAAAAGTCGTCATCATTTAACTCTGCTGTCGAAATACATTAAAGTTGAACTATGGTCTTTACATTTATGCAGACATACACACAGATACATACTACAGATCTGTTTTGGCTTGGCCTTACAAACACTTTAATGATAAAAAAAAAAAAAAAATCTAATGATAAAAATATTGATATATTGATACAACAGATTTATGTTCTCATTTTAGTGGCCATAAGAGAATTAAGACTATATATGAGTAGAGGAGAAAACAGTAGAAGAAATATAAAAAGACAATTGCTCGTTCTGTTAAACACTATTATACAAAGTGCTGTCATTATAAATCACCCATCAGAGAAAGAGTTGTCTTATCTTGTGTACTTTTCCCAGGTTGCTGTTGGGATATTTCATTGTTTTCTATTTTTGGTGCTTTGGAGGTCTCACTGTGTAAGGGTGAATGAAGATGAATGGGGCCACTGCCCTCTCCTCTGCCTCTATTGATTTCTATATCACCATGTCAATCCTTAGGCTGTCACACACACACACACACACACACCCACACACACACACACTCATATCTGCCCTGAGATGTCAGGACACACACATACTGTACGGCCCTTATCTTGGGGACTCGTGTCTCATGGCCAATAAAGTTCTGATAGAATGAACATTGCAGTCACCGAATGAAACATGCAAGTCCCCAAAGCTTGTTAAGATTTGACAAACAAGGCTGATATTTTTTCCTGGAAACACATAAACACTGCAGGGAAGAAATTTAAAAGCAGTCCCTGCAAGTCTAACCATGTAGTTTGTGTTCATTGTGTTGAAACAAACAGAAACCACTGGCTGCCTGGATGGAAAAAAAAATGTATTGGTTTTTCTAAAATAAAGCCTGCCGAGGAAAAATTGTCAGTCTTGGTTGTCTTTAACTTGTCCAAAGCGCATCCAAACATTCCTCTTTTTTTAAAGACATTTTTGAAAAATTTGCAGAAACTTTTTTTTTTTCTCCCAAAGGCAACAACTTCTGATGAGCATTGCCAGCTGCCATTGGGCAGCACCGTTCTCTGTGGAGACCTGTGGTTCAGCTGGCGTACAGCAGTTTCACCACTCATCATGTTCTGTCAGCTTCAGCTTTATCATGCATCGTTCTGCGGGCAGCAGCACGAGAACGGTGGGGTGGGGTGGGGTGGGGTGGAGGGGGAGGATTTTAAAAAATGTCCATCTGGTGATTTGAGTGAGAGACTGGTTATTGGATTTGAGGCTTTCTGACAAATGATTCAAATAAGGATGCATCTTGGAGAGTGGTGAGCAGAAATAAGCCTGGTAAGGCAGTACAGATATTATACAATGATCACTGTGCTGTAGCTAGTTGCTTTCAATAAATGTTATCATCTTTAGTTTAATTTATAATTTTTATCCAGCTTTCAGAGGTTTGTCATTTGACTGATGGGTTTAATTATTTGACAAAACAGTGCATATCTTATTAGCATCCTGGATGTCAAACTTTCTGACCAGCACTTGAACACAGCATAATATTCAAAGCATTAAAAAGTAGTAATCACAGATCTAAATAACATCTAATGAACTGATCCAAAGACAATTTGTACATCTAATTTTATACAGCCAAACGCCATTGCCAGAGCTAAATCATCATAAAATGAAGCATTGAACATGTATCATCATCTGTGGCAGAGTCGAGCTAGAGAGTACAGAGTCGTCCAGTAGTTACAAAGTTGAGAGTTTGATCCCCCGTTCCTCCTCACTGCATGCTCAAAGTGTCCCTGAGCACAGTGGTGTTCTTTAAGTCTGCTTCTAGTTTGCCAGTCAGTGGCGTATGAATGTGAGTGGGTTAATGTTACACTTTGTGAAGCACTTTGTTAATAAAGAAGCTATATAAATGCAGAACTCAGTGACAAAGAAAAGAAAATCCATCCATTCATACAGTATGTATTCTCTATACCCACTTATCCTGCGCAGGGTCACGGGGGTTGAGGCCTATCCTAACTCAGACATAGTAAGAAGCAGAATCCAAGCTGGGTAGGTCACAAAGAAGAAAATTAGTAGCTTTTTTTTTATTTACTCAATGAACTGTTGGGAGTGGAGACCAGATAGCATGGTGTATAGTACAGTATATTCAAGTCATTTGATTCAAGCTTCATTTGTTTGTATATCTAGATCCTTTGTGGAGTTGTTACAGAAGGGGAAGGAGGATGAATTTTGATTCAAATCTGTCATGACATGTTCATGTTTGACATTTTTGACATGCCGGCATGACAGCATAAACCAGAGTTAATGTACAGACACCTCCATTGATGTGTTGTTAAAACTGCCACATGCTTTTAAATGGTGCAAGTTCGGGATTTTCGATTGCCTGGGGGGGTTAGCTTCCTTTTACAGTAATTGCTGCTTTGGCGATCGGGGCTTCACAGAGGGAAATACTGTCTGAGAAATTACCCTTGGATTTGGCGTTTCTGCACGTGTGTGTGTGTGCGTGTTCTCAAATGGGAGGAGTACGCAGCGGAAAAATGGGAGCTGTCAGTCAACCTAATGAGACCAACCTTCTCAGTGCACACACACACACACACACATAGACGCACACACACAGCGCCATCGGGCCAGTGGAAGTGCCATATAATTGGGTTTCCTTTCCAGGACAACAGACATGCTCACTGGATTAGATCTGACCACCGACGCCAATTCTCTCCATGTCTCCCTCTCTCTGCTTTTCCCTCTCTCTTTAGCTTTTTCTGACTGTCTCTTATTTGCATCTCTGTTTTTCTCTCTTTTCACAGCCACTTCTTTTTTTCCCGTTCTTCTGTCTACTCCTCTCTTTCTTAATGCGTTTTTCCTCTTCTCCCAACTCTTCTGCTTCTTTCATTGCCCTTTCCCCCTCTGGCCTACATGTATGGTGTTTTATCCTTTAACTTATTTGTCTATAGATAATGTGTATGATGCAAATTATAAAAGTATTTTATATTTTATTGGACTTATTGGACACTAGCATGACCTAGCATGGTGGTTAACCTAGGGGTCAGCTGGAGTTCGTTGCCTTTCTTTTAATTTACACAACATCACAGTAAATGTATATTTGATAAGATGAAATGAAACTTTATTGATCCACAGGGGAAAGTTATCTGACGTTTTTGCAACAGTAAACACAAGTACAAGATCGAATAATGATTAAAGAAGGCATGAGAAAGAGATTTATAGGATGAGACAAAAAGAAAGAGGAGAGGAGAGGAAGGGAAGAAATGAATAAAAAGGATGTGTGAAAAGTGAAGGGTCACTTCTTTTTCTCACAGTTCCTTATGCAATCCCTGAGGAATGTTCACATCTCCTCTCTCTGCCCCTCGCATTGTCTGGATTTGTGTAGAAGCTCTTGGGGAGTGTGTGTGTGTGTGTGTGTGTGTGTGTGTGTGTGTGTATGGGAGCATTAAACTCCGTGAGTGAGTGAATTCTCTTCATTCAAGCTTCTTTTCCTCATCTTCTTCACTCCTAGTCTTGAGTCTAGGTAAATGTTGGCCCTGCACCAGAATATTTTTAAAATAGCACTTTGCTACCACGTTGTACTGTCCATCATGTATATTTTTCATTGTCTCTCTCTCACATAAGAAAATATCCAGGAGTCTCTACAATGTGTGTTGTTTCCACAAACGACACTAATTGTCTCAAATAGTTAATCAGTCTTTTCAATCATTTCTATATTCTTAGTTTGTTTTTGTTTCTATGTGTAAATACAGTACTGATAGCTTGTAGATATACAGACAGTATATATTGTATAAAGATATATAATATATCAACATATAGTCCACAGTATATTGACATTTATTTTCCACATGAAGTTCACTCAGACTCAGACTTTTGCTCTCTTGTCCTCACTGTCACGATTGATCTCCACCTACAGACAGAATACATATCTTTTACAAGTCAAAAGGCTTCTTATGGAAATGATCAACTAAAAGTAGTTGAAGCAGTTTTAAGAAATGTGTGAACAACACAACACCTCTTCACAATATTTAATAAATAAATAATCACATGAACATAAAACTCAGCTCATTATGAAACGTTATTTCATCATTCTTCATCTTCAACCTTTATTTCTACAGAGAAGTACATTTAGAGTAGGTAGAGACCTTGTTTACAGTACATCCAAGTAAAAATAGAAGAAAGATCCAAGACACCAAAAGATACATTATTCATCATTCTTACTTTCATACCAACAGAGTTTATAGGAGTTTGTTTTTATTTTTTTAAAATAGGGTGTTTCAAAATGCCCCTTTTCAAAGTCTGTCTTCATTTCATAATGGCATTTTTGCCAGCAAAACTTGTTTCATGCCACTTAAATGTCACTTTTCAAAATGCCACTCTTTATTTAATGTCACATTTCAAAAAGTCACCTTCTATTTCCCGATGATTTACTGACAGTGGTGTTGTTCCCGCCCTCTCACCTTTTGGCCAATCACATGTCCCCTGCCTCTTAAGGTTAGCCAGTTAGCACCCTTTAGCTAGAGCAACAACAATGTCAGAGTCATTCTATATCATCTCTTCAGGTGCTGCTGTAAATACACACATACATCCAAAAATAAATTAGTACATACAAATACATGGAAACATCTCGTTTTTTGTAGTCATCTTAACGAGGCTGTTAATGCCACCGACCGAGGTGGCTAATTAGCTAGGCGAAGTTGTGAGCTTGGTTTACTGCTCAGCATCAAAGTGAAGAGCCAGTGTGTGTTAGCAGTGTTAGCTCGCTCGTGTTGGCTAGAGTATCCACAGAGAAAGACTGTGAAGCTAAATAAAGGGAGAGGTTTGGTTACTGTGTCTGTGGATTGTGTTTACTTCAACAGTTGGTTGCTCGGAATTACTTTGGCAGTGTTGTAGCTCTGGCTAAGGGAGCTAGCTGGCTAAATCTGATAGCAGTTGTTGAACCTTGAGCCAAGAAAAATGTTTATTCAACAGCTACAGTTTTAAGACTCTTCTCCTCTTAAGTCTTAAAACTGTCGTCTCTGCGGTGCGAGGTTTTTTGCTGTTAAGTCGTTTGGTTTAGAGAGGTAGCAACACTGAATTTGCATTTTCATGCACCTTCAAAATAGTTAGAAAATCCAGGTGTGCTGCTTCCTCATGTGAATCCCTGCAATAATACCAGGCCGGCATGTTGTGTTCTCTGGTTCATTGTCAAACATTCATGCTCGCATATGCTGTTTACAATGAACAGACATATGGTGTTTATGCATGAAATGAGGACATTTCTCCTGAGTGAGGACATTTAGTGATCATTATTTTCAAAATAGGCCATTTTGTGGTCAATCCATTTGGGCCGAGTCTTTATTATTATCATTATCGTATTACATCTTGGGTTTAGTGAATACAGTATATTTACACTGAGTCAATGGGACGTGATTATAGTAAGGTAAATATTTGGGTGTTAGGAGTGGCAATGTGTTTGTGCATGTGTATGCCTGCTCTCCTTATGTGTGTCTGCGTGCGTGTGACTCCACATTCAAATGCATGCACACAACACCAAGTCCATTTTTTCGTTCCAACTCTGAACAGCTTAGTATACAATACATCATCCCTACAGACACATGTGAAACATCAATACACACACACACACACACACACACACACACACACGCACACACACAGCAACAAGTAAATACACTTCACCACCACGGCCACAACACACAGGCTCGGTCTTGCAGTGTGAACAATCCGACAGTGTTTTTTGGCAGCCTCTCCAAAATGCATCTCATCCTTCCATCTATCTATCTCCCCGCTCGCCCCTCTTCCGTCCCCCCACCTCCCCTCCAGTACGTGATATTAAGTGCTGCTCTCACTGCTCCCTGTTTAGCCACTTGGCAACGCAGCAACACATCCATCTCTCTGGAAATGTTTATCTGCAAGCTGTTTACTCCATATAGTCCTCCCCATATATTCACATACATGTGCACACACACACACACACACACAAACACCAGTTCCAGTTGAGCCTTGCAAACACAAATAACAATGCAACACACATGCACTGACATGAGTGTAAACATGTGCACACAAAGAAACGCAAATATAGGGAGGTATATTTTCCTTAACTGGCCTGTTTTATTTTTTGTAGCCATAATAAATGCAGACACGCACACACACACACGCATATATAAATATGTAGCCGTTCAGATTTATGAACACATGGAATCAAACAGACATACATGTGTGGATGAACTTTCATAAGCTGTCATACCATAGACTTCAGTATGCAAACACACACAATGACCCACACATACACATACATAGTGAGGAAGGAATGCTGATAGAGGCTATGGTTGGATATGCTGGTTGGACGACATATAAACAGTGGAATATTTCACCTCAAAGGCTGCACACACATCTGTTAACACACACATGTACACACAGTATATATACTAAAGTATATCAGCACATTCTGTCCACGCAGCACTCAACAGGAACATGTAACCAGCACACATGCTCGGATGACATTGTTATTGCATTCCACTAATGAAATTAAGCCTGTAAATGTAGCGCTCGGTAGGGCAGATATAGCCCGAACTTCCTTCCAGAGAGAGAGAGGGGCCGGGAGACAAGGAATCAGAGCAGATAGAGGAGAGGCTGCGAAGATCAAGCCAAAGTTGAAAAGTTGAAAACAGGAGGGTCAACTTTGCAGAGTGGGTGAGCGATGAGAGAGAGATTACAGGAAGACAGAGGAAGCACAGGCGCTGGGGATGTACGAGGGGGTTTATTTGTCAGATCGACTCCAGATTTGCACATCCTGAAGAACTCAAAGGGAAACTCCAATCGGAGGCTTGGTTACGGCTGGCGGTTGGCAAAAATTATATGGTGGTGTGAGGTATTTTTGATCTAATCACAGACTGTTCTGAGCAGCCTTGGAGATGATATCAAGAATATTTGAATTACAATTCTGTTTTATTACAACCTAGGTCTTATTTTTGTAGTTTTGGCCTTCATTTCCATCAGTGATATATTATGCAAGAGAAAATGGTGAATATTAAAATATTAACTCAAAATATAGACAAAGTGATTTAGTAAGACTCATCAGGATAATCTTTAAATTTCTGAATAGTCTCCCCTGCATTCAGTTTGATATTATTAAGAAGAAAAAGATCAGTCCTCAATTTATTCTCAAGAAGAAAAAAATCTTCCTTACTGCTGTTTTCCAGCAGATAACTTGCTATTAAGTATCAAATGTACTTTCTTCCAAAATGTTATGTTAGCATTAGCCAAATGTAGTAAATTATGACTAAGTTTGAGTTTGTGTATACATTATTCATAAATGGACTTCTTGTTAAGTTAGTGCAGTAAATCATTTCAGGTCACCTGTAGCTCTGGATTCAGCCTAAATCACCCAGGTGTGTGTGTGTGTGTGTGTCTGTCAGACACTGGCCAAAGGCAAACAAACACACTCGCACACATGTACACACACAACACTACCTGTAAATTACAGAGAAGGCAAATCATTCTCTCATGCATTCCCCGGGTGACTCAAACATTTAGTTCATTTTCTGTCGCGCTCTGCAAATTAAAGTGTGCACAAAAGGCTTTCAAATGTTGGCACACATTACATTGTGTTATGAAATTATGTGGCATTGATGCCAAGGCTTTCTGGTATAATCATCAATTATGCCTCGCATTTTTTGCATGCGTGTCTGAGTGTTCGTATGCGTGGAGTGTAAAGGCTGCAGGGGCATCCAGGTTCAATCAATTGAACGGCGAAATGTAAAACACCACCACAGGATAAAGCAACGGAATTGACCTATGTGCAGAATAATGTGATGAAAGGTGTTGTAAATAAATGAGCAGTGGATAAAAATTGTATTCTGTATGGCACAGCTGAATCTACCCACCATAAAACATTAAAGACTATACTGAGCACATAATTTATGAGTAGAGCTATATGGGTAGAATGGTAGAACTTTGAGACCGAAAGTTGAATTAGAACCTGGTAACGGCCTTTTTTAGCTGAGAACTTTCATAACTCAACGTTTCATATGCCCGGGGCCATAGAATCCATTCAGAAATCTGTGTATAGCTTCAAAATTAGCTTCTTTTGTTAACTACTTTAAGAATAGATTTAAATGATAAAATGACTTTAACTCATGCTACTGCAACTCAGTGAACTCAAGTGTACTTCTCTCTGATCCAAACTGACCCCTGCCCTCTGCTATTGGCTGTTTAGGTGGAGCTCTCGGACAGCACCTCCCACACCATCACCGATGCCTATGCTGGGAAGGAATACATCATCCAGGTAACATCTCCTGTCTTTCCTCCTCTGTCTGACTGATTATTTAAGACCCAAGACAGTCCACATCTAATTACAATTTATAAAAGCAATCAGGAACAATTATTTCTTCTAAAGCTGTAGCCCCAAAACTGAAAAAGAAACAGGAAACAGCCAAAAAAACACAATAAACACAAAGTAAACAATGCTTAGATACAGTAAATGTAAATGAGTACACATGCAGACACATATACTTCTAATGTACTTTCTACTGTCTTTTTGTGCAACAGGTGGCTGCCAAGGACACAGAGATTGGAACATGGAGCGACTGGAGTGTTGCTGTCCATGCTACGCCCTGGATTGAAGATCCTCTGCCAATCACTTCCACAACTGAGGTGGACTTTCCTACCGGTAGGTCCCGACTTTTTTTGCAATAGGCTTGTATGTATTTAACAGAAGCCTTTAATGTATTGAGGTGGCTTGTCATGAGTAGTTAATGATTAATTCCCCAGATAAGCAAGTTGATCATTTCAGATAGTCACCAAGTGCTAACACTCAGCGTGACTCTATATATGTGGAATTATTACAATAGTATTTATATTAACACTCTTTTTATCGTTATTGTAGTCCGTCAGATGAAGAAATCATTGTGATGAATGTTTTTAACATTGCTCTTTTTGCCCACGGCTGTCACGCAGTAAATTTCCTGGACCAGTTAGGTATGAAATTAAGTCCGGTTAATAACTTTCTTTATCATTAAATTGAGTACACCATAAGCGTTTGATAGCCTTGAACTTTTATCGCAGCTTAAGCTATAAGATCCAGCAGCCTCCAGACAAATCAACCCACATCAACCTGAGCGCCTGAGCACTGCCTCAGGGAAAAACTGTGCCTTCTTTTTAAAAATGCTCACGTCTCTCCGACACCCTCAAATTGGCTCACTTACAGTATAGAAACACTTTCTAGGTTTTTTTTTATATGTGCGAGAAATGATAATTTAACATTAAATTCTTTGTGTTATATTTTGTGTGTCCCCTAACACACACACACACATGCACGCACACACGCACATACTCACATATACACAAGGACAAAAACTATCTCTGGGAATTATCTAGTCGACAACCCTTCAGCATGTGGCAGAGATCAAGGATGGCTCGCTTGTCAAATCGAAATCTCTCAACGCTCTGATGATCCCTGAACAATAAGACATCCATTCCAGCTCTGAACACTCTTCTGGGCACATCTCTCCAACCACTCTGGAATAGCAAAGTACGAATGGCAGGACACATTTTGAATGAATAAACACAGAATTGGGGTGGACAGGTTTTAAAGTGTATTTGGCCATTTGACCATCTACATTGCAATTCAGCAGTGATCTTGCAAACATACTGTCAATCATCCTCATCACCAGCTGAATGACAGACTTTATTGTTCAAATTGCAAGAAACAATATACTGCAAAGCTGTGTTGTGTGTGGTGGAAACTTCATGTCTGTCACCTCTTCTTGTGATATGAGGTGTGGTCTTACCCTCATACCAATACTGACCACAGCCTAAATACACTTCCACATCATTGAGATGAGTTGAGACCTTCAACCACTGGAAGTTGGCAAAAATGAGATGAAATTTCCTGCAGAGGTAGCATGTAGAGAGAAAAATTAAGATTATTAAAAAGAGAAAGTTTCTCACTTTTACAGTCTCACTGGACTAAAATATGTATCTTGCAAATGAAAAAGCATGCAAATTCAGAAATAGTCCCGAGACAAATCTGAGGTCAAATATCAGTGTGCACCGTTCTTGTATTAATATGTCGAACATTAAAAGTGCCGAAAGAAATCTTTACCACCATGGACAAAAACAAGCTTGTTATCTGCAAGGTTACAGCCCAAAACCCACCAGTGTATCACTCCACATGATGTCAAGACAGAGCCGGTCCAGAGTTATTTACTTTTCATACTGAAAGTGTATTTCCTACACTGAAGAGTTGCACTTGTTGCTCATCAGTGCATCATTAAATAAAACAATGTCAGACTCCTGCAGTGCTCAGACCTGACCTGGATTCACATGGGCTACTTCCATCTCTTCTGTGTGTTATCTGTGACAATGTGTATTTATTATATTCTCCCATCAGGCGTAACTCAGGTGTAAAATGTCACTTTAAAAATGTGGTTAGTTAATTAATAACCCAGCACACTCACATTGTATTTCTTTGTACTATCATTGGAAAGGATATTAGTAGAAGAACCCCTGACTCCCTTGTGCCCCACTCAAGCCTCCTGAATCCACACCCTCACCATCACCTATCCATAAAGTCGTTTTGGTGGGCTCTTTATTTATCAGCAGTGCAGAATGACTTTTACAAGAAGCACATTAATATGAGGCAAAGAACAGAAGAAGTATCCTTAAACTGACTAACTGACAATATGAGCCCAACTTAAAATCTCTCTACGCGACCCATCTCCCTGCCCGTTCACTGATGTGTCTTAACCATTTTATAGTACAACAGTGACTCCTGTTGGTCTTGAGCAGTACTGCACACTGATCGCCACACAGTCAACACTGAATGAGCTATTGCATGCTTAGAAACACATGTGAAACAGCACCGAAAGAACATGCAACCTGCTCCAACACTCCCTCACATGCAAACGTATACAAAGAGTGTCACACACACATAGGCTGTAGCTCCCTCTGATAGCATGCAGAGTACACACACATATAGACACACACATACACACACCAACACCGACTCAGTACACAGTGTATTATTCTTGTTCTCAGGGAAAGAACAGGAGGTTATTGGGATTCTCCTCATGCCTCTTCTCGATCCAGCTGCGGTTTCTTAGCTTCCCTTCCCTCTCTCCTTGTCCTGTTCCCTCTTTTCTCCCTCCTTCTCTCTTTTGCCTCCAGATCTCTTTTTCTGCTTCTCGGTCATTTTCTCTCCCATTTCCTCCCACTTCTCTCTCTATTGATCACTCACTCTTTCTCTTACCTTTCATCACATCGCCCTTTGTACCCATCTCTTTTTCTGGCCTTCAGCCACCTTCTTTACAGATGTTACTCACTTGATGACTGATTGTGTCTGTGTAGCAGCTCTATGCAGCTACAACTGCTTTGTTAATATCAGTAAAGTGACTTCAGGGTTGATTGTCATTCCCATTGATGGATGCTCCATTTCTTCTTTCTTTTACAGCTTTGGTCTTTAAAATAAAGGCAGTTGAGAACTGAGAAGCTTTCATCAATCACATGCTATGCATCAGTCACATGCATCCAGTTCACCAGAAAGTACAAAAAATAGATTGAGGCTGTATGTAACCACAACATCATCCATTCATGTTCATACAGGGGCCCTTGTTGTATGTCAAGACAGCTGCTGATAAAAAGAATCATTCACATAAAAAAAACACATGTGGAAAGCAGCAATGAACTGACTAGTGTTTAATAGATGATATAATCATGTCACACATTGAATATTTTTGCAAAGAAGAAAGTTGCTGGAAACATAGACATAGTCACACTCACATTCATATTCACCTTCTGAAATTTCAAAAATCAATCAAGTTATTATTGTGTTTGCGCTCGCCAACGATTGTACATGAAGCCGAATCACATCAGCTGGAGGACAAGGGAAATGTGATTTCCTGTCCACAAACGGGCCGATAAATGCATAAATGTGACAAATCTCAGCCGGGGCCAGCTCTTTTTCAGCTGACCAGCTTGTTAACATCTCCTCGCTGACCAATATTTCCTGGCTGCTCAGCCGAATAGGAAATGAATGGACTTCCTGTGACTTATTGATTGTGTAGCTCACAGTCTAAACACACAGTTACACTTTCTCCATTTCCTCTCTGTCTTTCTCCCATTTTGCCTGTGCCACACTTCCTTGTCCTCTTTTTTTTCCCGTTTCCCTCCTGTTTTTTTCCGGCTGTATAGCAGCAATAGCAGATGAACTGAAACAGTGGCTCATCTGCTCTGTTTCCTGCCATCAGCATTTCACATCAAAAGGATAGCACGGTGACAGACAGATGACATTTAGAAATCCCATGCTCGGTGATCGGACCATCGCTTAGCGACTGCATTCCAGGAAGTAAAAAGCAGATCAGCTGAGGCTTTAAAAAGTTGGAGCCATCCTTAGTGTTGCAACCATCTAAGATATAAGTTTCTGCCTCGCCCACTCTGTGAGACAGAAACTGGACACTGTCTAGCACCAAACAGGCAGCACTAGATATCGCTTCTTATATCCTTCATGTCTACAACTATTTATGAATGCTTAGTGTCTGTTTCAAGGCGTATCATGGAGCAAGCCTATGTGTTTATAAGCATGCAAGTGCTTAATAAGCAGAATCCAAAGTCCTGCTAAACACTTACATAGTATACTGGATACACCTTATCAGTCCCAGTGGAATGAACCAGGAGATTTCATTTGCTTTTCTTATGAAGTGAATATAATTTGTGTTGTGTTCCTTTGGTTCTTCATGTTTCAGTATCCTACATAGTGACAGTCATTGTGTTGTATTTGTGCCCGCTGCAGTCTCCTTTACTTAACCCCACCCGTGCAGATTGATTGTGGAATTGCCATAACACACACTGAAGAAGGACCTCTTGCCCAAACTGTTCACATGACAATATACAAAAAAGATAAAACGTGATAACATGCCATCTTCAGTGATAAAGGTACCCTAGGGTGGCCCTCCAGTGGAGAAAACACAGCAAAGTGCCGTCTCTCGGGCGCCCTTCCACTGGAGAAAATGTGCCCTTATTGTTCACTTATCCTGGAGAATCCTGTGCTTCTGTGTTGAGGATATCATTAAGAGATAACTGAAGGGGGAATTTACATTGGGGGAATAACATCGGCTGCTCTGTTGAGATGACAAAGTTGGCTTCAACATTATGAACCTGCAATATGAATGATCACAGATGCTGCTTTCATGATTTTCTTACAGCCACCTTTTCCATTGGAATATGCTAATATGCTGCAGTAGCAGTGTAAACAGGCCGAGTCTTTAAAGTTCAAGTCGCCCCGAAAATGTAATCTCATGAACTCGTCTTTGTCTAGTGCATGATTTACCCATCCTCGTTTTTCTCTTAGTTTTTTTTTCGATTTCCTCACTTCTCTTTCAGCCCGCTCTGCTCCTTCTCTCCTCCCTCACCTGTTCTTCTTCCCTCCCACTTGTTTATCAATCCCCCCTCCTCCTCACATCATTGTCTCGTCCCCCTGTCGCTACCTGTCCCCAGCTACCTCGTTACATCAACGTCCACCCCATAACTGTCTCTCCTCGTCACCGTCGCATTATTTCTGCATAATTTTTATTTTCTCCACCACTCCAAAGTGAAATGTTTTGCTGCAGGCGGGAAGTATTTCACTGAGCTGCTGATCATGTTAAATGTGTCCTAGTTCTCTCTCGTTCTCTCTCTCTCTCTCTCTCTCTGGCTATTTCACACCTGGCTGCTTCCTTCTAATATCTCTCCACTCCCAACACAGTACTACACTACAGTCATTAATTGGAAGGAGAGGAAAATCATATTCTCTCTCCAGTAAAAAAAAAAAATAATAATAATAATAATAATAAAAAAATGCTGTTGGTTCAAGACTGAGCAAACAGAGCTGTGCTTGAGTTAATATCTACTGTGCAGCCTGCAGCTGTAGCAATAGCTGCGTTTTATAAAACATTAAACTGTGATATTTGTGTTTGTCAAGTTTTGTAAAATCAAACTGAAGTATTTAAAATTGCTTCTGCACACAATGATTTTCAGCATATTTATGTTTGCCATAAGCGTCGCAGTACCATCCTCACACACTTGAACATAATCATACATTAACTTGTATTACATATACAAGCACTTTCACCATCTATATACACATTTAAATACAAGATTTTAATGATTGAAAGTGTTAAGTTTTAGGTCTTTTGGGGCTCATCTAAGGTCATTGAGGGCAAGTCAAGTCACAAGAGTGTGGCCTAGATCTTTTTTCTTTTTTTTGTTAAATTTATTGTTCAGGGATTTTATCAGGTCAAAACATGAGATATGAAGCTTTTACCTCACTAGTGTTACAGTTACATAAGGTCTTCAGTGAGTCAAGTCTCCACTTTTGTGACTTAGGTTGGTCCACAGCTCTGGTTATGTTCTGCAAATTCAATATATACAGCATGTTATAGGTGTGTAAATGGGTAGATTTGTGCATGTGTATGAAGTGTGTATTAGATATATTAACTGCCGTAATGCACACCCCTTTGTATATCCACCTCCTGCTCTTCTCACTGTCTCCTTTACCTCCTCTCTCTTCCCCCTTCTCAGATTTCCGTCTCCATATTTTTTTTTGGTCTTTTTTTGCTCCGTCTCCGTCCTCTCTCTCGCTTTCCCCCGCGGCTTCACTATGAATGAGATTTCTTTTGTCCAGTTCACTTCATAACTGCCTTGACAAGTCCCATATTGATTGCGCTTGCTGATTAGAATTGATTTCACTCTGCGCTGTATTTTCCTTTCTGTCTGGTCCTTCCCAGTATTATGAGCACTTTTCAGTGTCCATTCATCAGAACAATGTTTTGGATGCTTTTGCTCTCGGGAACAATACGATTGCAACACACTGTATGACCGAGAAAAAAAATGGGAGCGATGATGTAAAGGAGTTGATTAAAATATGCCCAGTAAGGTTGATTGTGTTTTCTGATTGTTTTTCCAGAGACTAAGACCTCCCCCATCCCGTCCTCCAACGCACCACAAAAGGCTGAACCTCCAGTGGGCAGAGCTGCCAGGCTCCTCACATTTTTCTCCCCTTTGCTGTTAGGAATGCTGCTGCTGTTCATGTGGTGAGCAAACACACACACACACACCTCTTGTAATGAGTCTGCAACTCCTCATCTTTGAATTGATTACGACCTCAGCCATTCAGTCGCATATTGGCAAGTCGATGCATGTCTATTGATGCTGAGAACAACGATCGGGCAAGTTAGTTTTATGACCCAGCGGGGGGTCTTTCTTCATATTTTTCTGCAGAACCCCTGAAGGGACTGGGGTAAAAATCCAATCCAAAGCTGTCCCATTTCATTAATTTTACAGTCTCACACTATGAATCATGCTGTAACAGTATGTGCCCTGTCGAAGACGTATGTAGATGTTGAACAATGAGCGCTGAAAAGCTGAATGTTATGGATCACAAACAAAGCTGACCGTAAAGGTCCGCAAACAGGAAATGGTTTTTACAGCCTAGTCGATGAAAATAGAGACACTGACAAACAGCAGCCCCGTAATAGCACTTTAACCAAGTGATATTAAGCCAGGGCTGCGTCGTCAGCTGAACACCTGCTGCTCATTTTAACCACTGGAGGATGAACTGAGCCACATTCAGTTCGATGAATATGGTAGAGAAATGTTCATGGTGATTTAATACAGAAATGAGAACTACAGCTAGTTAATAGTTACTTTACTGATTAAGACTTAGCTTAAAACTACTACTACCACTAACTACCTGTTTACAAAGATAAAACTAGCTCCACCTTAACTAACTGTAAATGTAAGATGCTGCTCACGCGTTGATGCATGAGTATTTAAAATCTAATTATAGAATATATGAGTCACAGGGGCGTTTGTCTGCTAGTTCTTTTGATACTTTGATGACTAATTTGTGCTTGTGTCTCTTTCTCCAGATGCAAATGCCTTATTCCTGAAGGCAGTAGGAGGAAGAGGAGGAGGAGGAGGCTGGTCTTTTTTCTATTTTGCACATGTTTCAAGGATACAGTGCATTGATCATTTCTGTCCATCACACAGTTACTCACCAAGATTACTTAGACATGAAATCAGACAATGATAATGCGACTCAGCATTTTTGATTAATGGTGACAAAGAAATTCTTCAGAGGAACTTTTTGAGCGCTGCATCCTTGTCATCATCATCAACAACAACAACAACGACAGCTGCAGCAGCAGCAGCGACAGGAGCAGCAACAACTACAACAACAACAGCAGTGATATCAGCATAAACAGTCTTATATTACCCCCTGGTGGCTTTGATGGGCCACAGCAGACTTTGTTTGGCAGACTACAGTTTCGTTTGGGAACCCTCCTCTTCAGAGCTCCTCAGATGACAAAATATTCTCCTCATTACCTTTTTGTTTTTCGTTCTTTTTTTACTGATCAATTGATAGTCTTAATTTTCACTTTCTTGTAAAATGACAGCACTGTACAGACAAACACACACACACTGTATGTAGAGCACTCGCGCGTGTGTTTGTGTGTATAGTTACCGTAGCAGTTCCCATACAGCTAAATCATCATGCCAAAGACTCGAACTTCACCCCGACAAAATGGTTCCCAAACAATTCACTGAGCTTCCTGAAGCCTGTGTCTGCCTTCGTCATGGGTTCAAAAAACCCCAGAAAGTTGCGTTTGACGCCAACTCAAACGGCACACGAATGAAACTCGGGACGAATCTGAGGAACCCCGCAGCTCCTGTTTTGTGTAAAACCTACCATTTAACAAAGAGGCCACAAAAATACCCGATCAGACTCTGAATCTGTCGAGTGAAACGGCTGAATCAAGCAGACGGAGCGAGTCGTTTTTCGATACAAGGACTAACACTTTGAAGAATTCAGTAACAGTAGTCTGGCTTATTTAGACAATTAGCTTTACACTCTGCTTTCAGCGACTGGCAAAGAGGACCTGGATTGTAAAAAAAATAAATAAAATAAAGTGGATTTGAGACTGAACAATTCTTTGCCCACCCATTTGTTTTGGTTCGATTTTGTATTGACAACGACAAAGTTGGTTATTGAAACATTGATACGAGCTATGTTGGTTCTCCATTCTGCTCTGTGCTGTAAGATACAATAACACAAAACAGTTTGCTTTCTGACGCCTTTAAAAACATAAAAAAAAATGTCTTTTTGCAGTTTACATTTCAATAGCCAATATCACCAGTTAATATTATGTTATTCAAAGGAATATTGATGTGTTTTATTGTATTTTTTTATTTTATGGACAAATAATAAATACACACATAGAGGATTTTAGATTTTGTTTTGTTTTTTTTCCAGACATTCATAATGGCTTAATTCTCCTTGATCCTATTTTGTAAACTATGATATGTAACTTTAACATTGAACAAAAAGTTTATTATTTAATAATAATAATAATGTATGTATTAGCAGTAGAATGTCGTAACCTGTACCTGGGGTCTTTTTTATAGATGTATATACAATGACAGGTTTCAACCATTAAATGTGACCATTTCACAATGAATGATGACACGCTGGCTTCATTCTCATTTTGCCTTTCAGTCTGATATACTGAGAACACGACCTGTCCAGGCTGTTTGTCTTCCCCCACTGGGTGATCCAGATTTCTTTCTCCTAAAAAAACAACACGATGGAGGTGAGGTGTCAATGGAGGGCAAAACGCAGGGGTGCATGAAGACACAGGTGCAATAACTATTCAGTGTCATAACAGTGATGATGCATTTCTCACTTCCAGCCGTCTGCCATAAACAAACACGGCTTCATTTCCAAATCAATACTTGTGACCTTGCAGAGAATGTTTTCCTCCATTTGGCTCGATGGGAGAATTATATTTACACATTCAGATGAGCTTTATGAGCATTGCATGTGTGAGCAGTGCAGACTAATTCTGTCTGACTCATCTATCTTTAGTACTGTTTTGTGCTTCATCATTTTTCGGTCATTTTTTTCTTGACAATATGCAGTTGGTATGTCAACAAGTTAGGTGCATCATGTTGTGGCACAAACTACTAAGAGTTGCAATTCATCCTCTGGGGAACATGAGCGTCTGTGCCAAACTTTACAGAAATCCATCGAATAGTTGTTAAGATGCTTCAAATAACCCAAAATGTCAACTAGCTGGTGGTGCTAGAGGAAAAGTCAGAGGATCACCAAAGTCCTTAGGATTCATCCTGTGTAGGCCATGAAAATCTGATGAAAAAAATAATGCATTCTAACCAATAGTTTGAGTTATTTCATTATGGACCAAAGTGGTGGACCAATGATCAATGGGCTGATAGCACAATCCCTAAAGCCAAGTTACAACATGCTAAAACTGACCAGTGGATGCCTGTGTAATCATTAGGTGACTCATGTTTCTTGCCCTGACTTTTTACATTCTTGTTTGTGAAGTGCAATTATTAAAGAAAGAGATTAAATCAGTTCCCTAATTTTCAAGAAAAATAATAAGGACTTGAATTACTCCCTAACAGCTGTGCAACTTTCTCCTCACCACCTCTTGGATATTTAATGATATTTCCCTTTCCTTTGACCTTCATGTCTAGTGGTTATGATTGCATACAAAAGTTATTCCTGAGATCTGGGAACACTGTGGCCTTGTCACAGTAAAGTCTGACAGGGGAAGAAAGGCAGGCGTTCAGATTCTCAGACAGGTTTTTAACAGGCAGCAGTCGACCTGTAAACTGTGAATGTTCCCAACAGACCCTTTAATTTCTCTACCAAATATGTTTGGCTAGAGTTGAATTTTCTCAAAGCCTGTATGATCTAATAAGGTTAAAGTGGTAAGAGACTACAATAATCCTTTAACCATACACATATTGAAAGGGCAGCTGAAAGGAGAGTGTGGCCTGTGAACATGTCTCAGATGAATATTAACCTGATTCATTCAACAAGGAAATATGGACAGAGGAGACGTGGTTGGTCAAAATTCCCCCTTTGACCTTTAGCTCTCACTCTCAGTGCCGTCCTCCCTCTCTTTAATCTGTCTCACTGTCTCTTTTCCCTCTCTCAAGCTCTCTTTCTTTCAATATTCTGACAGGTTCTGGCAGGCCGATCTGGAGACCGAGGACAAATCAATACACCATCTAACAGCTGTCAGCTGGAGTCCTGTGAGTGTGTGTGTATGTGTGTGTGTGAGGTTTGTCTGATGCTGCTGAGGATATTGCATTCATTACTCTTTCCTTCCTCTCCTCTCTTGCTCATACTGGCCCGTCCTTTCTTTGTTAAATGAGGGCGTCGATGTGAACCCAGTTAATATGGGCAACATGTGACTGATGTAGTCTTTTGATGTTGTTGTGAAAAGTCTCAGAAAATCATTAATTTTTTTTCTCTTACAGTTACCAAATAGCATTATTAAATCTTTCACCTGACATTTCAACCGAGCTTTAATTAAATGGCAATGGAAATGTTCAACCCTGTTCCCTTCGTCTGCAACCACGGTGTGATCCACATTAACCCCAAGTATATAGAGTGTCTGTGTGTGTGTGTGTGTGTGTGTGTGTGTGTGTGTGTGTGTATGCCATCCAGCACACGTCAGTTCCAGCAGCCTTGCTCTGCTCTAATGACTAGTTTGACCTTTCACTGATAACTGGATGAATGACACGATCTCTTCTTCCCTCTCATTGCTGCCCTGACTTCTGCCTCTCGCCTCTTTAAACATTCAACTTGCTGCCTCTCTGTCTTCACTCCATGACTTGTTATATCTCACTGTTTTCACAATTCCTGGCTCTTTCTGTTTCTCATGCAGTATTTTTAACTTTCACCAGGTGATTTTTCACACAGTCTTGAACGTATACAACCTGGATTCCAAAAAAGTTGGTTTGTCATGTGTAAGGCAAATAAAAACAGAACACAATCCTTCCATGATCCAAACAAGTGTTTTTGGATCAGTCCACAACTTTCAGTCTTTTGTTGCTCCTGTCCCAACTTATTTCAAACATGTTGCTGCCATTAAATGCAGAATAGGCAGATATTTACAAAATCAGTTTTACACATGTCACAAATTTTTTTAATGGGGGTTGTAAATTCAATGCATCAGAACATGAGGCTTGTTGTACACTTCTGCTTTTGATTTTTGGAAGCAATGAGTTGTTCACTTTTCACAAAATCTGGTCAAACATATTTGGATTTTTTTTCCATTCATCAATTTTCTGATTGTTCCAAGGTGGCTGATTGGTGATTTCTGATTGTTCCACGGTGGCTCAGTGGTTAGCACTGTTGCCTCACAGCAAGAAGATCGGGATCTTTCTGTGTGGAGTTTGTATGTTCTCCCTGTGCAGCGTGGGTTTTCACCGGGTACTCCGGCTTCCTCCCACAGTCCAAAAACATGCTGAGGTTAATTGATAATTCTAAATTGTCCTTAGGTGTGAATGTGAGTGTGAGTGGTTGTTGCTGTTCAGGGTGTCCCCTGCCTTCGCCCGAAGTCGGCTGGGATAGGCTCCAGCCCCCCACCCACGACCCTGCAAAGAAGTAAGCGGTAGATAATGGATGGATGGATGATTGTTCCAATAATTAACCTGTGTTTGAATTTTAACGTACGCACAGTGACCACTTAAGTAAGTGCACCTGTAAAATCCAATCCAATACAATAGAGTTATTGATTTTTGAATGTGTTTGTTATAGGGGTTGTAGTTTGCAGTGGTGTTGAATTGGTCTGCATTATATTGAGAGGTGTTTCTTGTGTTTTGGCCACCCCTTTTTCAAACATGAGGAGGGAAGAATATTAGAAACACATTTCAATATAATGCAGTCCAGCACAACAACAACACTAACACAGACCTCAGTAATAAACATGTAGCTTAAACAAAACACACCTCCTGGAAAGTTTTATGAAACACTGGCCATTAAAAGATGCATTACGTCTGAATATGTTGTGGCTGTGACGTTATACTGGGTTGTATTAGATTTTATGGGTGTACCTAATAGAGTAAATATAAGCATACATTTTTAAAAGATGCCAAAAAAGCAGATTTGAAATGAATGTTCAGACCCACTTGTTTAAAAATTCTTACAGCATTGTCATTTCTTAAGCAGGAATTTGTCCATTTGTCCACCAGAGGGCAGCAGAGTCAACCTTCATTGTGCCTCTCTCCATGGTGCTGAATAATCCAAACACAGGATATACACCCCACTATATCCACCATCATGAAGTATAGTCCAGTTCCCATTACTCTGCTTTTTGTTCATGGCATTAGTCACTATTTCTTGGTCAACGCTTCCATGTTAAAGTACATGAAAGGCAAAACCAAAATGTCTTTCTTTTCCTTTCAACTGGCCTGACCTTAATGCCACTTGTCTTGCATCACAAAAATGACTTGAAAGGACAGGAAATGGGAAAAAGAAGGGACAGTCGAAGGTGAGCTCTAAAACTCTTGCTCCATCCTTGGTGATGTTTGCCTCTCAAATCACCCCATCACTGACTGTTCCATCAGACGTCTGTGAACCACTGGAATCAGAAGTCAGTGCCACAAAATGTGAGGTCATGATGTCGTTCACTACAATTACTGCTAGAACATTGCTGCCCTAGATTTCTGCAGAGTGCAGGAATGTTACTTTGGCCTGCAGCGTCATTCTCCAAACAATGATCATTCTCATGATTGCGCTCACCATTCAACAATTTCTCTCCATGCAAGCTCGGTGAGTCACTGAATCAGTCCACTGTGGAAGTGAAAAACCTCAACTTTCTCTTTTTTGTCCTTCCTCAAAGAATCACACAGCTCATTACGAAGCTGAACAACGTGATCCAGAACATTCCAGGAAAGGATCAATCTTTCTAGTATCAGGCTTGTATAAGGCCACTAATTGTGAAAAAAGACAAAGTGCAGATTGAATTTGAAGTCTGAAATGACTACCTGCTGAGGTAGAGAACCAAGCTCATTAAGGACATCCCATTAAAAGGGATTAAACTTGTCTTTATAGATTTGATCTTGGATCTTTAATAGAGACATTATCAAAATTGGATTTTATATGAGTGGTGAAATTTAAATTTATTGCATGGTGAATTTCAGCATTTGAACGGACAGATCTATTAAAAAACCCTCAACTCAGCATCTTCGCCTAATTTTTAAAAAATGGAACCCATTATTATCTACTAGTCAGGATTCAATATTGGAAAATTCTCTCTGTCACATTCATAAAACTCACTATTTTAATAAAACAAAAAGCAACATTAATGTGCAAGATGATTTTTAACTTGTTTGTTTGATATAAGTTGTACTGTTCATCAGAAGAGTCTCAAACATATTTGGATCTTGAAACATCAGTGTGAATTATTGTGCAAGAATGCAGTCCACATCTTTGAGAAGAGACTGCAGAAAGTGTCAGTCACTTCACAATATTTACTGGATGTTATATACTGACATGTTTAGTTACACTGATTAGTGATAAGTCATTTGTTTTCATACTGTGGTCTCTCTCTCCCTCTAGTGGTGCTCAGAGAAACAGCATGTCCATGTCCATGTCTACCTGCATCCAGTGGTGTGGTCAGACTTTTGTGACAAGTAAGGCACTGACTTACTACTTTACTTACTAACATTACAGTGTAACATAACGTGTTACAATCCTATGTTTAAAATTGAAAGATAAGAAATGTCAGCTATTTATAATATAAAGCTTCTATACTCAAAGAAAGTGTTTTTTTCTTTTTCTTTCTTTTCTAACTATAGAGTCCATGCTGAAATATTTCCTGCATTTTAGTTGGAGGTTTAAAGCACTCTTCCATTGACTTAACAGCCTTTTTTTTTTTACACATCTTTTTTTTAACCTCATCCCTCCATGTGTTAACTATGACATGTTGGAAACTTCCACTCAATTTGCCTGTTTGTTTTCACTTTTTATGGTGGGTTCTGTTTGCTGTGAAATTCAAGCCAAATCCTACTTCAAATTACTTAAATAAAACTATACCTAATTTCCAAGCAGCACATCAGAAACCACACATAGACAAAGCAGTTCCATTCATGACCTATGGGTGGCAGCAGAGCGCCGCCGACCATCAATGCTCCAACAACACACAGCAGAAGAAGTGACGAGCCTGGCGAATGCAAAACGGATGCGGAGAAATGGGGTGAGTATCATGCTATTTGTCAACCAGTTGATCAAAAATGATCTAAAAACATTAGGATTAGCCGACATGCAATTGAATCACACACTTTATTTGCAATTGAAGCGTGTCATGTTGTGTCATTCAGTGTCATTTCGGCAGAGCTAATCGTGACAGCTGCTGTCCGCCTACACAAAGCGGCATCTCTACTGTCACTGTTAGCATGTTAGCTCCGAGCTAGCTGTCACCGTCAGTGATCCTGCTGTAGCTTTGTTCGCTAATGTTACCTGATGTTTATTTTTTCGACCGATCTGACGTTAATCTGTGAATGTAAAACGATTAGGTATGACGTTAGCCAGTTAGCCTTGCTGACATTTCAATAGGAAACCGGGATCTGTCAGTGACAAAAATACTAAGTTAGCTAACGTTGACGCTCATTAACATTTCATTATGAGGAACATAATGTTAGATTCCTCCTGTGACAATGAGATCAATTCATCCAGTCTGTCCTACATTTCACTCACTGTGTGAGAGACGCAGTCCTAGTTTATATCCCCTCTGGGTTCACCAGGCTCCATTAACTGTGGTATCTGAGATGAGCTGTATTTGGATCAGATATGAAGAACTAGAGTCTGGAGATATTGTGTTTGTCTTCACTGTTCATGAAGCACGAAGTGAAGTGTGAACAGTGTCTTTCTTAGATTGACAGGAATAACCTTCAGACTTGGACTGCTGTGAACATATGCAGTGTATATTAAATGGGCATATTTTTTCATAGATGTAGTGCTTCCATGCTGCAGTGGAATCCAGCTGATGTACACCTTTATTTACTCATTATTTTTGATCTGATCACATGGACAGTGGCACAGTTGTAAAGATCAAAGTTCTATGATTAATATATCACAATATTGTGCTTTCTATTATTATGGAAGGTGAGGCTCTGCCGTCAAGTCTGTAATGCCCAATGTGTTGTTGTGAAACAAGTAATATGTAAAGAGCCTCCTGCATATATTATGCATATCTTCTGGACAAAGCACAGGCAATATTATGAAGAAACAGTAATAAATTAGTCTCATCCTGGGAAGTTCTATTCATACAGTAGTCTATAGTCTATATTACCTCATGCACATTGCAATAATGTGTGTTGTCTAGGAATGTTCAATGTGGCCCTAAAATAATATCACAGTAATTCAGGGTATTATTGTAATTAAGATATTCTTCATGATATGATAAAATATTGAAAAATATTTCTGGTTTAAAACTCACAGTAGCTGTTGAGCTCTCCTCAGGGGATTGTTTGCTTCTCCTTGTACACAACCGAGTGCTACTGCTTGATGTGGTGAAATAAGTTTTGTTGTTGCAGTCTTCTTGCACTTGTTACATATTACTGCAATTGGTTGTACATCTGATCTTTTGTAACTTAACCACTTCCAAACTACTATAGTTCTTTTTGGAAATAACTCCTCCACAGTGGAGCCTTTAGCAATGTTACTTTGACTCTCAGCCATGTGTAACGTTATGACATCATTACATCAATAAGTCTTAATATTACCATTACCACAATATAATTTTTTTTGTCATTAAACATTATACAGATATAATTGAGAGATTATTTTGGACACACACTAGTGTTGTCTTAATACTTTCATTGTGGAATTTTTACTCTTTATTTCTGAAACAAAGACAAATTTCCTGCCCTGATGGAACAATAAGTTTATTCTGTTTTATTTTATTTTATTGATGTACTGTTGAAAACTTAATCAATGGTATATTTATTGTATGATGACAAAACCATTTTCTTTCTTAAAAACAGGAGGCAAATCTACTAAAGTAGTGAACACAATAGTCTTTATAGTCTCCCTCTCACTTGCTTTTCATGTTGTTTCTTGCAACCCAGCATTCCCCCACTTCCTCTTTCATCTTTCCTAATTAATCCCTCTCCTTCCTTCCTTCCTTCTCCAGTCTACCTGATTCTTGCTGACCTTCAGTGGCGATTGGCCCCCACAGCCATCTGTCAACATGCAAGGATTCTACTCTAAGCTCGACTCCTCCCCCTCCTCGTCCCCGTTATTGGGGGTGGGCCTGGGGCGAGACGGTGCTCCGGTACCCCTCAGCCTGGCTGTGGAGACGGAGAAAGCTCAGGCCCTCCTACAGACATTCAGCTCCGCCTCTCTGCTGGCCTCGGCAGGACTTGGCGTGTTCTGTGTGGTGGCGGACCATGCCCTCCAGCTGTCCGTCATCCAGCACCACCTGTGGCTGCGCGCGGCCTTGGACAACGCCACGCACGGGTTGGTGGGGCTTTGGTCATGGGCAGTTGTTATTGGACTGAGGAAAAAGAGTGATCTGTATGAGGTGCTGCTGGCTGGTCTTCTGGCATCTATCATAGATCTGGACCACTTCTACATGGCTGGATCTCTGTCACTCAAGGTAAGACCTGCACCCTTACTGAGGGCTCTTCAGCGTATTTAAAAAGTCTAGAAATGCAACTAACATGGCAAATCTGCAGAGTGTGCAAACTGATTTTTGGGAATGGGCAAGTTCACTTTACTTAAGTTCAGCTGCTCTCTGTATGGGCAGATATGTCTGCTTAAGGCTCACGCAGATTAAACATAAAATAAAAAGTAAAAATTGAACTTCTAAGTAAAAAGAATTATGACTTTCTGTGCTGTGATGCTGATCTTACAGCACATCTTAGGAGTCCATTATGCAATGAGTAGAGAGACAGTGCGTTTATGTAATGATGCCTTTGTCTGCCATCAGCCATCTTTCCTTGTAGATATGTTCAGATTATTTTTGAGAGGATCTCAGATTTCTTTAAAATGTAATTATTTATTATTGAGTATGAATTATTTTCAACTAGTTTCTTCTACTGTCATCAGAAGGCAGTGTTATGCTGTCAGATTTAAACCACTTTTACATACTGTGCGTTTTCTTTTTTTTATTTGATATTTGAAAAAAATTTAAATATCAGTCCTATGAAAGAAAATACTTTTGCTGATAGGCTTGAATGTATACAGTGTGTAAACTTATTTCATAGTAAACTGTTCATTATCTGGTGAGCAGTGCCTTTAAAAACCTGGCAGAAATCCAGCAAATTGTTCAGTCGTGAGACACACTTCTGCAGAACTCCTGCAGAAGACCATGCAGCGTTAAGTGTGTTAGGGGTGAAACAATCCATCAATCTGGAATGATGTATCAATTCAGGGATTAACCATCCAATATCATGAAAGTGAAAATATTGATCCATATCATCATCTTTAAGATATGCCTTTATTTTAAAATTCCCTTGGTGTGTGTGACCATTTCTGCATCTGCTTCTTAAACATTCAAACAGTGCTTAGCACCAGGCAGTTAATGGCAAGCAGCCATAAACAGATCATCAGGGTATTCACTCCCATCTCTGGAATAAATCAGCAGTGAGGAAATATTTTGGATTTTAGAGAGGAAACATGATTCATGCAAACAATGATGTTACAAGATAAAATACTCAGGAATCATGACAAACCTGGCCAGGCAGCAAAAACCAAGACATTACACCACCAGTGATAATATTTGTAGATTATGGAATGATATATTTCTGCTGAAGAACATCTTGTAAAACACTACTCCCTCTTTCCTTCCAGGCTGCTGTGTCGCTCCCGCAGCGTCCTCCTCTGCACTGCTCCTCTCTCATCCCCGTCCTCTGTCTCTCCCTCCGCTTCCTCATGTGGATCGGACGTCTCAAAGATGCTTGGTGCTCGTTGCCGTGGATGCTTTTCATTTCCATGGTGACACACCACGTCCGGGATGCCGTGCGCCACGGCCTGTGGGTGTGCCCATTCGGCAACACGGCGCCGCTGCCCTACTGGCTGTACGTCAGCACCACGGCCACGCTGCCTCACCTGTGTTCAGTGCTCATGTATCTGACGGGAACCAGGGATGTGATCTCCACCAAACACGGTGTGGCCATCGATGTTTAGGCATCACTGACTTACCGAAGACATCTAATGCTGGTCTCAGCTGGATTGCAGCTGGGTGAATAAACATTCTTCGCTGTTTGGAGCAACTTTTAGATACTTGAAATTACTGGAGAAAACATTTGTGGCATGACAACAGTGTGGCACATGGAAGATGATGCTTTTCTCGGCGTAGGTGAAGAACAATGTTGGCTAAGAATCAATATTTTTTTCCAGTCACAAGGATGAGGGAACTGTTACTCAAACAGTAAAATTTAAATTTGGGTTTCCGTGGATAGAGACATCTGAAAATTAACAAGCTTTTCGAAAGAGGAACGTTCCAGTATGAGTGCCAACCACAGATTTTCTTCTTTAAGATTTTGTTCTGCTAATATGGTAAAACATCAGAGTCACTTATGTGGAGATTGATGCTGGTTTCTAATAACTGTCTTAATTATTTAGGGAGTGACCCTTTAAAGCTTTGACATATCGTTTTGCAGAGGCTTGCCTGCTCTGTGTTCATCTAGCCACACACCCTTTTAAGAGAGACCTGAGACTTGACCTCCACTGTTTGCAGAGATGTTCATATCATTTCTTGACCCTTGAACTCTTAAGACCACTCAAAGAAAAGTCAACCAAAGGTCTCCCACAGGCTGTGTGACGCTGACATATTATCAGTGCCACTTTCACCTTCAGTGCATCGGCAGTATGTCACCACTTTTATTCCACTGTGCATTTAACATTGCTCCATCTGCACAGCAGTGAAGAGTTTAATGTATTATACATTCATTGTAGAGGAACTTTTTAAATCACTGCCACATTCCAATGACAGATCCACTATCTATCACTACAAAACAAAAAAATAGCCTTGGCTGGTAAAGCTGTCACTTCTCAATCACTTCAGCAGACTCTCATTGTGCTACTTGGAATGAGCCTTATTGACTATAAAAGCCACTTTTGCCAAATCAGTTATGGATCAAGATTTTGTGGCTGTGTAACCTTCTGGTATTTCTCGTTCGTTCTTGACATGGCGTTGCATTACTGGATTTAGCTGTAGCTTGTGCCTACAGTAAAACCTGGTTTAGCTGTTAAAAGTTTGGATTAGTTGCTCAGACACGGATGCTAATTTGATCCAAGTTCTGCTGGTTGTACTTGTTAAAATGTGAAAAGGCTCTTCTGCTGTGTGGATGAATCAGCTTGCGAAGTGAGTATGCCACTTTTAAGAGATACTTGCTGAGACTCTTTTCTGGCTTCCTACTGTTGTACAAATGACAGAAAGGATGAAATGGCAGATGGTTTGGGATTTTAATGTCCATGATAGGCAACCTCTCTATTTTACACCAAACATAAAACTGCAAATGTGCTGGATTTTGATTTTTCAGCTTTTAAACATTGAAGGGAATGATTTATTCACTGGTGTGTCCATTAGCAGTAATATCTTCATATTACTGGTTGATATTGACAGAAATATAAAATAAAATAAAAGATTGCTGGGTAAATCCATGCCAACTCACCAGAAGGCTCCCAAGTGACGATCTCAGATTTGCTTTATAATTTTTTATTTTAATATCCCTGTTACTAATAACCGCTGTGCAAAATTTGAGGCCCATATCTTCACTGGTTTCAGAGATATTAAGCCTTGAAGAAGAAGTCCATTAAAATTTAAAAAAATATGAACAAAATCTGAGATGGTCAGTCGGGAGCGTTCTCTATAATCTGGTGATTTGGTACGGAATTACCCTGTTGCAACTTGCTGTATATTGTTCCACTACAATTTTTGTTATGCTACTGTAAATGACGGATAGGGTGCAGTTTACATGCTGAAATTCCCAGTGGTGAAACCATGACTTGAAGCGCACGGACTGTTTATTTGAGCTATATATCACACATGAATATTATCATTCACTGAGACACAGAACATTAAGAGGAGGGAAGGTAGGAAGTCATCACACTATTTTAGATGTAGACCGATCACACACATGAATTCCATAACAGTATTGTTTATTATATTTGAAATGACGCATAGTAAAATATTGTGATAGAGTGGATAGTGAATTTAATAGGTTTTAGGGACTTATGGTAATTTGAATGTACTTGACATGGTTTGATTATAAAAAGGTGATACAGGTTTTAGTTTAATCACAATATTCTCAAATATCAGCCACAACAAACATTTTAATTTCCATCCAGGTTTTATACTTTTATTTGACTTATTTTTGTACTTGTGAAGTGTGTGGTGATTAAGGCTGTAATGATGCTTGTTGTCCACCGGGTTGCTGCAGTGAGCTTTAGGGATTCACAGTTTGTTTATTTGGCACTAATCAGGTCCCAGTTTGACAGTTGCACAGTGTGTTAAAGAACAAAAGTCCTGGCACATGTGACTTTAATTATGTGTTTTTAGTTGTGTGGGTGTTTTATTTTGTATTTTTGTATGATTTAATGATTAAGGAACTATTTCCCCATCATCTCTTCTAAGGTACAAAGAAAGGTTTGGAAATATTGGACTACTTAGTTTTTCTCAGTCGCTTTGGTGCATTTTTTATCACTATTAACATTTGCACAGCAGTTAGTGCATTTCTCAAAACAATTAGTACAAACTGCAAAACCTAGTTGATAACCTGCAAAAGTGTCTCACTTGCTCAAAATGGATAGTTCATTCCTCAAAAGCAAGTATTCATGTCAATCAAAGTGTCAGTGTCAACAATATGAAAAGTCCTGACACCATTGTTCATGAACAAGATAGTCAAATGGCTTAGTCATGTTTTCATTATGACAGTTTACTCTGGGAGTGTTTTCAAATGCAGAAAAGTCAGATCTTGGTGACACCACGTGAAAATGCTCAAGACATCACTATACACTGTTTGCACAGCTATTTGAAAACTACAGTAAAGTTACATATTACTGTATTTAGTGAGGTCACTGAGAACAACACACTAAATACGTATGTTTCACATTTTTACTGCGTATGCTCTTTGCAATTCTAATTTGTTCAAAGCATTGTGCAAAAGAAAAATACACACATATTTACATCAAACATGAGAAACACCCTTTGGGTAGAGCTGTGCACAACTGTAAACAATACTGCTGTACATATTGGAACTGAACATACACAGTACTGCAAATCATTCAAGCACATGCTGCAAACCACTGTCTGACCAGATCTGAGTGGTGAAAACGCACATTACCCCAAACAACAACATACTTGTTCAGATGGTCTCCAGTTAGACCCCTCTCATTCTCAGGGATTATGTCCCTGTAAAGAGTGTCTAAAACAGTCAGCAGATGTTGTGTGTTGTATGGACCAAGATGGGGGATATGAGTGAGGACGCCATTTTCTGAGATGGCTGCACACAGTGTAACATTCCCTCCCTGTTGGCCTGGGACATCTGTGGTTGCTCTCTGTCCAATTCAATCCCTTCCAAGCTGTCTATATTTTGCCAGATTGAAACCTGCCTCAGGAATAAAATGATAAAGAAATGTATCAAATTTGCTTGGCAGATTTTGACAACTAGTTCAACATTTTTGTATGTAATGACTCAAGCAATGAAATGAGGACTATTAGTTTTATAGGGAATGACTATTCAGCATTCATTAGTATAGTTAATTTTGACTGACATGACATAAGCAAATGATAATGTTAAAAAACAGCAGAGAATCGTATGAAAGCAACTGATGCATGTCCAAAGGATTTGCAATTTGTAGGAAAGAATGAGAAACTGCTACTATGATGTGCACAAATGACTAAATGTTGTGGAGGTTGAACTAACAGTTAAGAGAATTTTAATTCTGATCAGAGAAATGCACCAAAGCGACTGAGAAAAACTGTAAGACAAAGTGAATTACACAATGTTCGCTGTCCCATTGAAGTTGTCATTTTCAGTGAAACATTATCTTTTACTTTTACTGCTGCTTATGTTTACAATGTGACCTCCATTAATGCAATATTATGTTAAATTCTGTATATTTTAAGGTTTTTTTTGTTTATGTTGTTATTTATTAAATATGTTTTTATGACAAAGATTTAATTTCAATAGTAAGAAAGTCTAGATAGTAACAAGATAGTTTTAATGTAGTGTTCTTTTTATCTCAATAAACTATATCCTGTATACATATATATATATATATATATATATATATATGCTCTGTGTTTGGGTTGTATATTTGCGCCATATTTGTTTTCCTCAAATTTGTTGCATCAATATAAAGTGAGAGATTAGATAGTGAACATTAAAAGAATGACCGATAAACACCAGGTTTGCTGTCAGCTGTACAGAATCAACTCAACATCTTTCTGACATTAAGCAGTGAAGATACTGTTTGTACAAGAGTCTGTTGTTGAAAAGGCAGAGATGCTAATTTCTACACTTGCCATATTTGGCTCCTTTGTTCTTCTCACCATAATAGCTATTAGTTAGTAGTGGAGGGGAAATGGACAATGAAATGGGTAATGAAATGGTGATAGTGCTATGACATGTCTCATATATTATAAAGAATCAGCGCCATTTTTGAAAAATTAATGAGTCGCGGCAGGAAATGAAGGAAGAGGAAAAAAAACAGCAGCTGGATTTTGAACTGAGGTGCACACGCCACAGCAAGTAGAGTTTGTGACAACAGGGCCAACGATGGAAAGCACCACAACAGCCACAAAATGGACGTCACTGTGAGAAGATTTAGTCGACTTTCGAGAGCAAATTTTCAGACTCAAACATCAGCATAGTGTTGACCACTAAAAAAACCACTGATGTATACTATGTGATTTTTTTTAGGTGAATTTTTTGCATGTTACAAATTAACCTTAAAAGTACTCAGAACTAGTGAACATTTAATTCTGTACATGAAATTGTTGGGGGGTTTTTTGTGGTATTTTCACCTTCTTTGGACAGTTAATGAGTCGCGGCAGGAAATGAAGGAGGGTAAGTCCATGCCAAATCACCAGAAAGCTCCCAACTGACCAACTGCTGTGCAAATTTTCAGGGCAATATCTCCACTAGTTTTGGAGATATTAAGCCTTCAAGTGCATGTGGACCACTAAAAAACACTGATTTTTGGGAGGGGGTCAATTTTTTCACCATCTTAGATTTGCTTCATATTTCCTTATTTTAATGTCCTTTTTTACTAATAACTGCTGTACAAAATTTCAGGCCAATATCTCCACTAGTTTTGGAGATATTAAGCCTTCAAGTGCACGTGGACCACTAAAAAATGCTGATTTTTGGGAGGGGTCAATTTTTTCACCGTCATTCCATCTGGTGTGGCGAAAGAAACTGAGTAGTTATTCAAACTCTTTAAATAACAAAGTCTACACAAATAGGCTTAAATTTGTGTAACTGACTTTTGTGAGATTTGTATATCATTTATTATATTTAAAAATACACAACATATTTGTATAGTCAAGAGAGTTTGAATTAATAATGATGTAGCATGTGATGTAACCTTGTGAATGGCATTTTGGCATGTCATAAAACCTTCTATATTCAACAGCTTGAATAAAATCGTTTTCTTTACAGTATCTGACATCTGGTGTCATTAAATCTGGAGATATAGAGAGCCAAAAGTGCCACCATGGACAAACGAACATTCCAGGAAGCCATATTTGACATGACATAAATCTGCAAATTTGTCACATACAAAGCTCTCCTTCTGTGTACAGAGCCTCATTCTGTCAAAGAATCGTGTGAAAATTTGTAGTATTTAGTATAAACAGTTCAACAGGTATTAGCCATCAAACTATGGATGTTTGATTGTAACACTGGTTTCTATGCTAAATATGGGGTCACGTCCCCTTTTTGAAGGCTTAATATCTCTGAAACCAGCAAACGAAAAGCTGAATTCATAAGCAACAAAACACACTTTAAACCAGTTTAAAAAGCAGTATAAAGACTTAATCTTTAAAAGATACAGGGATGAGGAGGGGTTTTTATAGACAGAAGTGCAAAAGACTGTGTGTAATTTCTGTTGAATGTGTTGGTATATATGGGTCTTTGTGTATATGTCTATACATATGTGTGTGTGTGTGTGTGTGTGTATATATATATATATATATATATATATATATATATATATACATATGTGTGTGTGTGTGTGTGGTGTGTATATGTGAATATGTATGAGTGTGTGTATACTTGTATATAAATATGTATATAGGTAATTTAGACACAAACTGTTATATAGGGTACACAGGGTGAGGAAAGGCATAATTAAATAATGTTCAATGTTTGAAATATAGAGAAGGGGTAGGATTAAATAAGTGTATACTTCTTCCTACTCCTTTTCAGGCATGTAAATATGTGCGAATTGAGGCAACAATGCAATATGGATATGCTGCTTGTTTTGTTTTGGGGTTTTTTTGGTTGTTGTTTTCACAAGTCTGAAATAAAAGGTTTCATTCATTCATTCAACACACTGCTGCTGCCTCGCTGACTCACCCTGCATGTTGTGTCCATGTGATCTGACGTCCACTCGTGCTCGGTCATGTCGCGCAATGATGACATCTCAGCCCGACTATAAAGAATCTTGGGAAATGAGTAGAAACTGAACGAGCCATTTCTCCTGTAATTGCCACATGTGGCCACTATGAATGGTGTTAGGCAAAAGTTACACATTGTCACTCTCACTCATCAGGACTGGAGAACGAGCTGCTGCTGCTGCACTTCAGCTGCTGAATGCTTAGACTTGCCCTCAGAGGCATTGTGCTGAGCTGGTGCTGCTAATTGGGAATATCCTGAACACAGCGGGAAGGAAGCATTTGGCCTGAGTCAGAGTTGCCATTCCGCTGCATGCACGTTGTTTTAAATGACTCTCTCACTCCATTGTTCTTTGGGTTCAAACTGACTTACACAGCATGACTGGTTATTGTGAAAAACAGAGGATAGAATTCCTCAGAAAAAAAAGTTTTCTTACCTAGAAACACATCAAAGTAGGCCACCTCACATCAACCTTGAGAACAATAAAGAATAAGCTTCAAAGTTTGGACCCTGAAGATGCTGAAGCCACATGACGACATGTACGCGGTATGGGAAGTGAAACCAGAATGCCAAGTCAGTTTTCCCTGCAGCTGTACATCTAAAAAGACGCTTTCACAAAGACAACAAAAGCAGGCTTGAGCATTTGGGATTCATCAGACGCTGTCACAATCAGATAATAGAAACTTACTAAAAGTGGCTGCAACAGGAAGCAGCAAGCTTTGGGGGACATTTGGGTTTTTTTTGGATTTGGATTTTTGGTCAATCACAAGCACAGACACTAACAGCGTGAGAAAGAGAAGACTGATCCTCTTCACTACTGCTATTTGTAACATATTTGAAATGTTTTGGACATTACACAGTTGGAATATGCAGCCAACCAAAGACTGAATCATCACCAACAGATGGAGAAGAAGCAGATAGACAAACTTGTATCTAATGAAAACAGGTGCAGTTTTAGTGGAAGCAGAATTGAAGAGATGTGAGAAAAGCTTTTGAACCAAGAGGTAGAGATGTGACGAACGCTACAAGTGTGATAAAATAGTATTTATTTCACAGACACATACAAAGACAGGAAGAAAAAAAAAAAACAGCTTATGGTGATATCTGTCGTACACAAGCAAAAAAAAAAAAAAGGACTATGTACATCTGAAAATGGATGCCTGAGTGTAATTTGAGTTATAAGAACTGAAACCAACAGGCTCCATCTGCCATCACTTTCTGCAGAGGAACATAGAAAGATTGAGAATACCACAAAAAAGCAGGAAACAACACTTGAGTGCAACAGATAGATAGACGCTATATAGAGAGACAAGAGATCAGGTTGAAAAACAGTCACACTGCACAGGACCTGCATAAAATTCAGTCTGATGGATGGTTTAGAAAATTTGTCTTTTAAAAATGTATCATAAAAAAGTGTTTTAAACCAGAGAAAATATTCATTTCTGACAATTATTTTGCTGTTTTGATTGGAAAAATATTAACTCTGCTCCCTGTGAAACCCAGCAATCATGTCTCATGTCATTTAAAGCACAGGTTTTCATATGTACTATATTTTTAAATTACTACCATTACTTGTGTAGTATATAGTATTTAACTTACAAGCAGGTAGCGTCTTTATGATCTTGATTAATCACTTCAACCAGACCTTGAAGCACGGAAATTTCAACAAAGAACTAACAAGCACTGAAGGAAATTATTGGCGACTTAATATGTGGAGGTAATATTCAGATAAAACTCATACAGTACATTCATCATTAATTACTGGCCCATTCTTGCTAGTTAACAATTTCCAAATTTAGTTTAAAAGAATGAATACCAGGTGTAATGTTGACTGTTTGGGCTTTGTGACTTTTGCTGCATGTCTTTTTTTTTTTTTAAGTTTACATAAGCCCCAACAACCTAGATACTTTGTCCTTTTCTGGCTCACACCCATCTGATGTCTATATGCACATATTCCTCTCCAATTCAAACAAAAATTAAAAGATTGGTTGTCCGTCAAAAATGAAAACGTTTCTTTGTGAATGTTGCCACAAGGAGAAGAAGAGAGGGAAAAAAACACTAATACTAATTTTGTCATTCATCTGCAAAGAAATGAAATTGAACAGCAAAGTAAAGCAAGTTGGATGAAGATGAATTCAGTAAACACATTGTCCGTACAGTAATCGTACAGTAACACAGCTTCATATAACTGGATAGAAAGACACAAATACACAATGCTGGGAAGGTTCTCCAGACATGGATTATCAGTCACGAACACTAGTTTTCTGTGGGAGTCTCCCTTCAGTCATATTTGTGATTTTACATCGCAATTTTATCTGGATTCTACACAAACCTCAAAGACAATATATTTTTTAGTATTGACTGAATATTTATTTTCATTTGCTCTAAGATCTTATTTTCCGATTAAATAAAATGCATGTTTTGTCAAATGCGTTTCAGAATTGAACTGTATACAATGTAATGAACTGAAATATGTATATTACAAATTAACACGTCCAGTTAGACCAAGTTAAACCATGTCTGAGAATCTATCCCAAAGAATATGTTTTTTTTTCTCTACATATAAACATCACTTATAATAATATACATGAAATGTATTTTTTCTAAAGTGTGATATACAGTAATATACAAAAAAAGCTTCAACTGGATCCATGCATAATATGTGGAGCTAGCTTGAGAGAACATACAGTTGTCAAACTGGAAAAAGTTTGATTTAGATGCACCTTGTGTTTCTAATACAAACTACACAGTCAGTCAATCAATCGGTTGATAACTACACAGCTTTGGATCAACAGAATATAACCATCAGACCAACAGAAAGAGAGAAAGAAAGATATATTTTTGTTAATGTAAGAGCCCCATTCAAACAGCGGAACCTCTCACTTCCATCTGTTAGCCAGGACACAAGGTTTGTAGGGGCAGGTGTCAAAAGCAGAACTAAACCACATAAACTGTTTTAGAGGTATTTGGGGCTTTTCATACGGTTAGCACTGGCCGCCCAGAAATCATTCACTTTCCATCGAGTCGGTGGGACGTGAGACACGAATGCAGTGAGCGAGAGTCGCTCTTGTCAATCGGTTGTGTTCATGCTCATCTCACGCGCACACACACCAACCAACATGCTCTGATTCAGCCACATAAACTCAGCTTTTATGCGATAACTGAGCAGCTGGTGATATATTCTTGCCATTGAAAGTCTGACCAGTACAATCACTATGTTCAGCTACACCAATACTTTGTCATAACTGTTTCTGGCAACGGTCTCTGTTTGTGTCAATGACCAATGAAAAAATGTGATCTTCACATTAGTTCCAGTTTACTGTAGGCTGAGCTTCCTGGTGTGTATTCTTTGCCTGTTATTTAAAGTGGTGCACAGAAGGAGATGTTTCCTAAGTGCCCACAGATTTCATTTCTGTCCCTATTTTCAGAAGAAGCTGTGATGGTAGTGGTGATTGTGAGAGCCCACTCAACCATGTGAAAAGAACCCAATATCAAAGTTAGCTGTGAATTACACTAGTACACTTTCTGCATCCACTTTCATTCCCATTTGACCCACAGTAGCGCTGCCCACGAGACATCCAAAATGTCTAGGAGATTTGTTCCTCTCATAAACAGTTTCCCAAAGGATTTTCAGGTAAGATTATTATTTCTCATATCACTCTGATGAAAAACAAAGTGCTTAAATAAAGCTAGCTAGCTTCATCCCCTAATATAAAACAAAGCAGCTTGTTATGCGCTTCTACCTTTAAATCTAAATCTTTTTTTTCCCATTGTATCAGTAAAACATTAGTTTTTTGTGTAGCTGATTTCTAATTCAATAGATAGAGTCTAAATAGTTCACTAATATTGACAAACTTCAATAAACTAGAGTTTTTAGATCTATATGTCTCGTTATTCCTCTTATCTGCAGGTAACATCAGTCACACCAGAGATGAACCTGCCTGGCAAACAACTTACATGTAACACTGTCTTAGGGGGTTAACCATCAACCATCATTGTAAATTACATATCCTTGACCTTTTTGGACAAAAGAAGTAATCTGAGGACGGCACCTGATTAGGATTCATCTCTAATTTCTGGAATTTAATGGAAAAAAACTGACAGATTGAAAACAACTGTTAGTTTCAGTCCTACTGTGACACTGTCATATTAAGCATGTATTTCAGAAGAAGGACTTTTTTTTTATACTATTCAACTATGTGTGGGCCACAAATACATTGTGCCATCCTGATTTTAAAGAGTAAATTAACGCACCTCGAAAATCTTGTTTTTGCAGGTTTAACTTCTCACATTGTTGGAGTGATAAAAAGGGAGTACTCCAGGAAACCTGAACATTGCTGTTTGGTGTGGTTACTGGTGCCAAAAACACTGTCCCGACCACACCCAGTCACACCCATCAGCGGTACTGGGTGTGTCCACTTTCGACCACACTTTCGAGATCGGCAGCACGCTGCTTTTCAGCCTGGTGTTAAGTTACACTTTAGAGGTTGTGTGTGTGAATTTTGAGTGTCATCAACTCAAATAATAATCAAATTAGGCTGGTTTGACTTTTATCCCTGAATGGACAGTTTCAGCTCTTATAGAGAGGCTGACATACAGTATGACCATTTTCAGAACTGAATTGAGAAGGACGTTACAAGGCAGGACAGCTGAATATTTATGGTTTAATATCCTCTAGCTAAGTAAGTATCTATGTAATGTGATAATGCTGGTGGTTTGTGAAAGGCCAGTATCTCTTTTCTTATCTCTCTCTCTTTATCTGCTTGTGTTTCATTCAGGAACAGCTGATGGATGGATAGAAAGAGGTATAACAAAAGAAACAAAAAAAACATCTGGACTCAAGACATTAAACAACAAAACAAGCGTATCATGCAACATTAAATCACTTGTCATAAATGAAATAAAGACGATATAACCCAACCCACCCAACCCTGGACCTTATTCTCCACGTCCATCCCTCAGGTCAGGAGCCAGTAACAAGCTGCCCCCTCAGCTGAGACCCTAATGCCCGGAGTTGCTGCTTTGGCATCAGACGCACACAGAGAGACTGGAAGAAGTTTTGCTTCCTTCACAGCATTGAGTCGGTCAGTCAGTCGATGTAGCAACGGACACACATGAATCTATTACTTCTCGCAATGAAAAAAAACAACAACAACAACAACAAAAGAAGGTGAGGAGTTCTAGGTGAGAGAATAGAGGCAAGGTGTCCCAGGAAAACCTATGTTCTCCTGTTTGGCAGCTGCACTTCCTGTCTTTACTGTTGCTTAAAAGTTCAAAGGGTAAAAAAAAAAAAAAAAAAAAAAAGTCACTCCCCTGCAAAAAGGTTGAGGAGTCAGTCCACCTGAAGCAGCATTGGTTGTGAGTGAACGCAGTGTCGCTCCTTCAGTCGGCTGAGGAGTGAACTGCAGTGAAGTTGCTGAAGTGAAAGTAAAGAAACAGAGTAGGGTCTGTTTTCCCTATCCCCGTGGGCAATTGGAGGAGGCTGCTGATGCATTATGGGTAGTTCAGTTAGAATATGTCCAGGAAAATCTTGCACAACATACCCTTTGGTCAGCTTTTATATACTTGGTAACTTTACCCTACTCCGCAAAGTTCCTGGTTTGTTCTTTTTGTCCTAGATCCCAGATGGACTCTGACTGATGCATTCTGGTTACTGTAGTTCAATACGGACGGCCAGCATTCTACAGTGGTAAAGGCAGAGGCTGACTCTTGCAAGGAGCCCTAGAACGGGCTGATGAGGAGAAGATGCTTGGAATCAACCTGAGAGAAGAGAAGAGAAGAGAAGGAAAAGAGAGCAGAGAAAAGAGAGGAAATAGAGAAGAGGAAAAGAAGACGATAAACAGAAAATAAGTTGATGAAAAAAGCAGGAAGGACATGAAGGAGAGTAGAGAGGAGGAAAATGGAGAAGGCAATGTTAAAAACATGAATAAATCATAATGTAATTAAGCACTGCCTTAAAAGCACAGATAAATACAGGGTTATAATCTGTGTGTGTGTATGACTGCTTGTGTGTGTGTGTGTGTGTGTGTGTGTGTGTGTGTGTGTGTGTGTGTGTGTGCGCGTGTGCATGTGTGTATGTTAGGCTTATAATCACAAGTTGGCTGACTATCTGAAGGCTTGCCTGAATGTTGTTTATAGCAGCACTTTGAACCATTTCAGTTCTCACTAAGGCCGAGCTTCCCTATGTTCTTCTCACTGGCTTAGCTCCCATTTGAGGGCATTTTGTGGTAGTCCTATTTAATTAGAATTTTAATTAGCTTTGTGGCAGAGGCTGTTTGCCATCCAGAGGTCTAAAACTGTCTGCCAAACAAGCTAAACTAAGAACACGAAGAACCATGTGTGGCCATCAGTGAGAACTCAACATATTCATAACACATGCGCATCAGGACAAACTTACGAGGAAAATTTAATGTGACACAAAATACAAAACAAAAACAAAACACTCAAGATGAAACAATGTCTGAGTATGTGTGTCTCACATTAGATTGGCATGGACTTCATCTTGACCATAGTGGCAAGTTCCTGGATGGTCACATGATCGCGCCGCCTCTGCCTCACCCTGTAAATACAAGGGGTAAACAACAAACAAAAAATTTAAAAAATGCCAGGCTTTGCAAAAGAATGAGAGAGAGGCAAGCCACACATCTGGGATACGTGTGTGTGCGTGTGTGTGTGTGTGTGTGTGTGTGTGTGTGTGTGTGTGTGCATGTGTGTGTGTGTGTGTGTGTGTGCATGTGTGTGTGTGTCTTACCACACGACAAAGATGAGGGAAAGGATGGTGGTGAGAATGACCACGGAGAACAAAACCAGCAGAATCACCAAACCCAAATTACCTTCATCCTCGAGTTCAGGATCTGAATGGGAAGAGAGAGAAGGACAAACAAAGGGGGTTGACATGATGTAAGGTTGGAGAGTAGGAATGAGCGGGAAACGGATAGAAAAGACAGATGTTTAAATGTGGCGAAATAAAGAAAATAAAAGTTGTAATCCAAAAACAAACATAGTAAAGAAAGATGTCTTTTGTTATTTAAATCAAACATAAAACAATAAATATTTCATATTTTTGCACCAGTTAATCTTCTGTGAGACCAAAAGATGAAGACAAATAGTGTTATGTGTGAGTTCTGATTCAACTGGTCTCTGGTGAGAAGTTAATTTTAAATTGGCCATTACAGCTTTCACACAAATGTGCATTTATCATACTGAGAGGAGTAAACAGCCCTCTTTCAAAGCAAAAATGTACAGCCCAGACACACATCAACAATAAAATGTTGAAAACACGTGGTATTTACAAGATGAAAAAAAAAAGGATTTATGAGCACATCTGCGAATGACAGTGGACAAAGACACACACAGAAAAGAGAAGAAGACATCTGGTTCACAGCAGACCAGCTAAAAGAAATCTGACAGTGTCAGTCACAGTGACTTTTAGCCTCTACTCTGCTGCTTTATTAAACCGAATAAAGGTAGAAAGAAGTGAGCTCACAAAACAGACTTTAGTGGGATACATGCATCATCTGATATATGTATGTACATTCCGGCAGCCACAGCCTGTAGAAAAGGTTTTTTCTACCCATAAATTATTCTTCGAATCAGGACCATCTTTCAATGTTTTGCTTATGGTATGTTTTCATTTTAGTTATTAACATTAATTCTATTTTGTCCTACATTCATTTCATAACCTGATCGCTTTGAACATTATGTCATAACTTCAATTACACATGAAAGAGAAGTCTGTTGTGTTATTTTGTGTCTACTTTTAATCCATTCGCATTTCAAGTTGCAACTTGGAAAGTAATCTGAAGAATTTGTACTGGATTGTTATAAGCCATATTCTGTAACAGAGTGATAGCTTATTAGAGATCGAGCTACAGAGATCACACCAGCTGGAAACAAAGGAGCCTTACACAAACTCATAAGGAAACACCTAAGAACTTAATTGCACGTGAAAAGACATCCACACATACGCAACGTGTAAAAACACATTACAAACACCAAACACCACAATCCCATACATATTTCCCCATATCTATCATTTAGGAGCATGCTTTGTTCAAGCCATAAATCCCATACCTTACCTCTGTGTGCAAACCAATGGTTAGATACATGCTCTCACACATACACACAAACACACACTTATATTTACGGGTACACACATACATAAATAGATGTGAACAAAACCTCCTCGTTGACCTCACGTGTTTGCACATGTTCCACATTATATTTGGAGTAATTAACTTAAATTCAAGCTGAACATATTATAGAGTTAACAGACAACTTACCATGACTAATTAAAGGTACTGCTGGCCTTATAAGGATAATCAAGACAATAAATAAACAGAGACAGAGAAGGAAACAAAGTCCCTTGAAGTGGGTTACGTCTTTTTAGCTTAAAACACTAAAAATGAAAATCTATGATATACTTCTCAGCTGTTCTTATTGGACATTTGAGAGATTTAATTTGAGCCAAAAGTAGCAGACTTTTCCAACAGAAGCAAGATAAAAAAAAATGTACATACATATTTTATATAATTAATAACAAAATGTAATTCAATGTAGGTTAATACACTGAGTCAAAGTATTTGTTAAGAATTCAACAAATCCATGTTTCTAGTTAGCTGTACTTTTCATCCTTGGCCAAATATCGTAGAAAACAAAGCACCCTGCAGGTACAATTTAATGTAGTTATATGTAATTTGGTGATGAAGCCAGACACGAGGTACTTACACTGGTCTATCAAGAGTATAATAATAGTAAATAATGACTTATTGCTGAATTAATGACTGATGTGGCCTCCTGCCAAAAATGGGGTAAAAATATACTTGTCCTGCTGTTTGATTAGCTATGATTCACACAGTCCACCTAATCAGGCTCAAACTGAGACTGAAGATGTCATTTGGGTGTAAACAAACAGCACAAAACAGAACAGCCTGCTCTCAAAACAGATCTGACCTTTGCTGAACCTGACTGAGTTAATAATTCCACCTTAAAATAAATAATGGATATTTTGGTTTGGAATATAATGACACATGTTTTAGTGGGGGACACTGAAGCGTTTCATCTCAGGGACTGAATGTAATGATAGCAGAAATACTGATGATAGCAACGTGGGAGTGGAGGGACTAAACACAGCAGCAATAGTTGCAGTAATAGTAAGTATTTTTGGCAGTAGTGGTAATTGTAATATTAGGAACTTTGTTAATTATAGCAGAAACAACAGAACTGGAAGGAGTGGCAGAATTATAATCATAGTAATGACAGTAATTGTACTACTGTCGAGCTACAACATTAGCACATACAACTCCTGAATACAATCAATACAGAAATCATTTGAAGTAACAGAGGAGTCTTACTGTGTGACTTTGCAGTGGAGGTTTCAGGTTTTGTGTTGAAGGGGAAAAAATAATCATCTGGATCCTCTGCAGGTTCAGGGGTGGTTTGGACTGTAGTACAAACAAATGCACACATGCAGATGCATACTTCAGGCATTGATTTGAAGTGAGCAACAATGAATATGCACAATAATACTGCATACACTACACAGTGTAATTGCTGCATGAGCCCCGATAAACAAATAACAGTTCACATAAGATCTGTTGCAAAATTGAAATCAATCCTTGCTGTATTAGAAATTGAAGGCCTTGGGAGTGACAATTCAGTCTATGTAGGCGTCAGCTGGACAGCAAGCCCAAAATACAGCAACAAGACTCCATGCGGGTGCCAAGAAGAGAGATCACATCTCTGCCCTCCCTTTACTGGTTGCCAGTGAAATCCAGAACTGGCTATACCCAACTGTTAACACTCATTATCAAGACAAGGAAAAGTAGCAAATCTCTTTAAATGAGAAGGTGGGACCTGGATTTTGGGATTCATTTTCTCGAAACTGACTGAAATGATTAGGACACTACGATAGTTAGCAATTAATTTACCTTTATTTGACCAATCCTTGCAGCTCTGCAAATACATTCTTCATGTATTTATTGAGTTTCATTATTATGTTTGTCTACTGATGGGGAATTTATTGTGTTTTTGTCTCTGTAAAACACTTTTGTCCACATTTGCTGCTTTTTAATATAAAAATAAAAAAATGTTTGAGACTTGACTAATAATTTAGAAAAAACATTTGTAAATTTTCTGTCTGACCTTCCCAGGGCCTGACGAGAAGCAGCGGACTCCACTCACTCCACTGACTCTCAGAGTTCACCTCGTCACGGGCTCGGACCTGAACTTGGTGGAGGTGCCCAGCCAGGGCATCAAATATCACGACTGGACTCTCTTCAGAGTAAATCTGATTGACGGGGAAAGAGGAGAGGACGGGGAATGAGTGCACAAGAAAGTAGCAGTGAACAGGGAGAAATGCTGTTGTTGTGATGGTGGCATCACATAAACAAGTAAAGAAAGTTCAAAACATTAAGCTGCCCTGTGGAACTGCATTGCCAACATTTTTTTTTTTTTTGCTTCCGGCTTTAGTGTCTTCTGGGTAATACACCAAGCTAAAAGCTAGTGAAAACATGTTGAAAGAAGACTGAAATTTGCTGACTACTCATCTGATAAAATGCCAGACTTGGGCTGAAAATGAAAGTGAAATTACTGTGTTTTTAACATTATTGTTTTATTTTTTAATTCCATTGCAATGATGTAATTTGCAAGGCGACTTTACCCCTTCATGAAACGATGACAGTCATTTGACAAGAATATAGCCTTTAAACAAATTTAACCTACTATTTGCTGTTAGACATCATTTGATATGAGAAATCAACAAAAGAAAATCATGTATTGACAGGAACATCTAACAAAAACACATTTTCCACCTGAGTAATTCATGATGCTCATGAGGAATGGTTTCTAATGGAGGCCCCTGTCTCCTTTATTGCTAGAAAAAGGGATAATTTGACCTAGTGATATTTGCTACAACCACACATGTTCATATGTTCCTTTTTGTTTTTAGTAGTATGTTCTGTGATTGACTCGAGTTCCTAAAACTAAGGCTAAGGTTGTTTACGGTTTGTGACCAATGACAATTAGTAAATAAATGATTAAGTTTCAATTGCTGATGAAATGTGGGAAACTACAGTGGTATTTTCTTTTATACAACACATATACAGTTTGACAAGATTGTGCCCCTATCAACACTGAAATGAAACTTTCAGCCTTGCTTACTAACCTCAGACCAGTACATAGAGCCCTGTGGCCTGTATCTGATATGAAACACAAGGGGGAAAGCGTCATGTAGCGGCCACGAGGAGGGAAAGTTCCATGAGACGATCAGCCTCTGTGAAAAACCTTCTAGCTGCTCCACCAACACTGACTCTGGAGGGTCTGGTTTTACTGCAAAGAAAGAAAGAAAGAACATTAGATTTAGCCACATTATGTCCCCTATGGCTGTCTCACTATTTAAAAGACACAATTTGGAAAAATGATTCAGTATCAAGTACAAGAGGGCAGAATGTAACAAAGCAAACAAAAGCACCTGCTCAGACGCGTCATTTCTTCTGCAGGTTGCTTTTTAAACCAGTCATTTTTTATTGGTGCTATCATTGTTGATGAACTGACCTTGTGCAGTTTTGAGGAATATATAGCGAATAAAACTTTGATACAAACAGTGCATCCTTGAAATACCACTTTTTCTATACCTATATCACCTTATTATTACTAGAACTATCCAGTAATTCTCTGAATCTTGTCCCCCAGAATCTTATCTCTTTATTGATGTTTTTAAGCACATTTCAAACAACTGGAACAAAAAATGCGGAGGCTGAGAAAAACGTGTGGAAAACATTTTATAGCTCTGAAGCCTGTCTCAAGGACGCCGTGAATGGCTCTGCTCGAGAGCGACTAGAACGTCACGCAGACAGAGAAGCGGCAAAACAAGATAATTGAGGTCATTATATGGGGGCCAAAAGGGCACAGTCACAACAGCAATCTGGAAGAATTATGAGCAGCGTTAGAACTCATGATATTTTATGTGTATGTCTGTGGGTGTGTAGAAGTGTGTGTTGTATGAATGTACAGAAAGCTACACCTTTCATATAGCATTTGGTTTATTTTTACATCTACATGTTTCAGCTTCCATGTTTGTGTGCCTTGTAAAAACGTGTGCATATGGAAATTGGGAAAATAGGGAAAGTAAACGTCTCTGTTGACATTTATAAGAACATGAATCCTGTGTACTGTATTGATGTTAGGAAAAGGAAGGAGACAATGCTTTTGAAGCACAAAGCTTGAAACATGACACTAATGTGCTTAAAAAAAATACAATCATCATTAAAGTTTGACAACAAATTAAGAGAAACTTTAATTTTGTGCGTGTGTGTGTATGTGTGTGTGTGCCCGTGTTATATGTGATCTTACATAGCTCATGTAACTTAAACCGGACGAACGTTGTTTCAGACCCCAGGCCATTGGTCTCGGTGACTCTCAGGGTATGGATCGTCTGCCAGAATGGAGGATGATCTATATCGCAGTGCTTGCGGGCGATGTCCACGTTACATGGCCTCCACTCCTGACCATTCCCCCTTGAATAAGTGTAAGAACTACAGCTGTAATGTGTTATGGTTAAAAGTTCCAACATATTGCAGAGTGGCGACAGGAACCACAAAAGAATAGACAGGGTGCACAATGGGATACAGACTCACACTATACACACGAAGTTCAAAATGTCACTCTGTGGCACATGCGCTATATTTAGCTTCTTCATATCCCATTCTGAATGTGACCTTGGGCGTTACTGTTTCACTTGCAGTAACTCACTCTTACCTGAAGGAGGCATTGTACTTGGCTGGCAGGAACGTCTTGACCGATTCCACCCAGGAGCAGCGGACATGTGTGTGATTGGGCACTTGACAGGAAATGCTCAGCAGCCCAGGGGGATCTGGGAAACAGGAGTCAGACCGATTCATTTAAAGGACAGTGAGGGAGTTTGTTTTATTTCAAGGGCTCTATTAGATGTAATATTTTAATAGCTTCTCTGCCTTGTCCTGGAGTGTAAAATGAACAGCTCTGTGCCCTGGTGTCCCCCTTGTGAACCAAAGAATTTCAGGGGAGGCTTGGCCAGTACCATGGAAAACTCCCTGTCCCTCTAAAGGAAGCCCACTTAGGGAGCTGCTTCCTGTTTGAGACATTTACAGGAAGTGGAGGGCTTTGTCTATGTCATGGCCGATAAGGCCTGTTTCCTCCGAGGACCAGTAGCTCTAGTCACATGATCACTGTTTTATTAAGAGGTCTTGTATAGCCAGCATAAATTAAACACTGAGAGAAGAAACTCATTCACAAAACAAGGGGAGGGGGGAGAAAGACAGAAATGAAGAAACATAGAGGAAAATATGTTGAAACTCAAAGTGAGAGACAATGTCTGAGTGGGGGAAACAGAAACGTCTTTGATGCTGAATTATCCAAAGAATGAACTCAACTGTGATGCTGTTTCTGCATGTAGGAGCTAAAACACAGGGGAATGTTCTGGCTGCAAAGAGCAGTTTTTTAAAAAGCTACAGTCCCATGGCGAGAAACTAAAAGTATGGCAGAGCTGTTAAAAGTGTAATAACTCCTAAATTAGGCACAGTGAGCCTGGACAAGTCACAACAACACTTACGGCCCAGCCTGAGTTTGACAGAGTGGAGGAGGAGCCCCTGGCTGTCATAGCAGCTGTAGTTGCCCTGCGCTGAGTGGCCAACGTGCAGCAGGACCAAGCTTCCGTCTGATGTCACTTTGTGCCATGGCAGTGCTGAGCTGTGGTCGAGATGCCACACGACAGGTATCCTGGTCAGAGAAAGGATAGAGTTTAGTTATGATTCTTATGAGGACTTCACTCACTAACCTGCAAACCATATGGCCAAACTATGCTAAATTCTCTGATGACTACTGATTTGTCTTTGGAAAGATGGTTTAGTGGATGTTCACTGTTCACTTTACTAATTAAGCTGAACTGTGTTTGGCATATAAGATAAAATATAGATATAGATATAAGATGTTGACTGTGAGATCACCATTAAAACTGAAAGGTTTTTCTGTTATTTTGTCCAGGATATCTTACATTTTCCAATTTGTAACTGCAACTTTTATGACTGATGTTTCAGATCAAAATCTTTCAAACTCCAATGACTGTGCTGGAAATATCTCTTTTGTCATTAGAAAAAAAAAAAAGCACAACTTCATGGTATCTAGTTTTCCTTCCTTACCCAGTTTGTGACTTCCCGCATGCCAGTGTCACATTCGAGTCCAAGCGCCCATACTGCACGCCTGACACTGCAAACACAGACGACACATAAAATATTTAAGAACACTGTTGTCGGGCTTACAGTTGTCTGCGCACTGCACAATTTGACAAACTGCGTGTCTGCATTGTCTGTATTAATGTGATTTAAGCGCCAACATTTACAGTACAGTCAACAGTATCTCAATAACATGACCATACAAGGATAGGGATCCTGCAGACACCAGGCTGAGGAGACTTTGGCACACAGTATAAAGCGTATCTAGTGTGTTACTTTTAAGAGAGTTTATTATTATCACAATTAAAATATTATTACTCTGTATCAGCAAAACCACTTCAATAATGGACAGGGAAGCAGCGGAGCATCTTAAGAAGATAACAAAAAGATTTACACTTTCCTATCAAACTCTTAAAAACAATATTGGCAAGAGCATTGAAAAAAATTGCAATATGAAAAATGGCTATCAACACCCAAATATGTCGATATACACAACTTTGAGCCTCCTAAGATTGATTCAGTAACACAGAAAAACTACAGAGTCTTGAGCTCCCAGTCTAAACTCCACAGAGACTCAAACTAAACAAGCGATTGATGTGCTGTGGATTTTGGAGCACTGAGGACTGAACAAGAATTGCTGACACAAACAGTGTACCTTGTTCAGTGCTCAGTTTTCCAAACTATCAATATGCAGGCAGAAGGTGGAATGTGGAACTGGGAGAGGGCATCATTTAAAATTGAACACAGTATGTAAGGATGACAGTGGTTTATATGTAAATTACACAAAAAAATGTAGGGGTGCCAAATTGCAAAAAAAATATATAAATAAATAAAAAAAACAGTTCTAGCATAATGATGCTTTAAAAGACGAGCTAGAAGCTGTTAAACTGTTACTTGGCATCAGTCAAAATTGGAAGGCAGTGTAGACTTGAACTGATACTAAGTGCAGTGTATACTTGAGCAAATATTTGTGGTGACTGTAGTAATTTGCTAACTTGATACTCTATCTGCAGTGTGTGAGTGTATGTGTGCGCGTGTTTAGCTTGGCTTCATATTATGAAAGCTGGCATTTACAGTAGATCTGGAGTGGAAAAACATTACTTTGACTGCCAGTCTGCCACGCACACACCTTTATTAATTCTCAACCTCAATCACTCAGGCATGCACACTCCCTGCTGGCCTCTCCTCCCTTGGTAAAAAACAATTTGTCCCAGGTTGGTGTTTTGGTTTTCCTCTTCATTTTTGATAGAAATCTCTCCTCAAGCCTTTATCTCTTTTACTCACACGTTTGACTGGTATTAAGGGGGTATCAAGGAGGATAACAACCAAAATCATTTTGTTGGGTTCTGAAAGTGTGATTTTGTTGTTTTCCTCTGTTAGGGCCCAGAATGCTTGAGGGGACTGGGCAGGTGGAGGAGGGGAAGCATTTTGAGGATGTTATTTTTTAATTTGCTGTACGAGGATATTTATATTAGTTTTACCTGCTGCAATAACCTCATATGCCCTTTAGGGACCAACTAAGTTAATCCTAAATTAAACTTTACACATACTCAATTAGAAGGCTTTACTGAAGGCCTTTTCAATACTTGGCTTTCACTGACACCTAAAGCTTGCTTTTCTGGCCTTTCTGCAGTTGTTTTGAGTGGCTGCACAAAATGAAACAGCTGGGGGAAAGAGCAGCAACGTGCCCCACTGTGATTTTGTGGTCACGTTTATGTTTTTGAGTGAGGGAGACAAATACACACAGAGAGGAGGACAATGAAACCTACTGAGACTTAAAAAAAGAAAATGGAAGCCTGTTCATTCTGTTGTGGTGTGTATGGGGTGGGAAGGCCTGATTAATGAATTTGAGCTACTGAGACAGCTGTTATTTATTAGCAACTGCCACAGTGGAAAGATACCTTTGGATATCGCAGCTAGAAAGGACAAACACACCTTGTTGTTCATGATTATTTTCTACCTGAAAGGCCATTCTCTTCTTTGTTATTTTCATAGTTATGCTTTCTGCTGTATCAATTATGATGTCATTTTTTTGATGATCACACGGGTTGTAAATAAAACTCCAACTGAGCTAAATTACCAAACAAAAGTGAGCACACCAGACATTTGGTCAAAATCTCCTTTATGTTAAGATTATTTTCAACTTCAAGCGTGTATATGTGGTCCACATTGTGCTAAACAGGACGTTTTTGTGGCAAGCATACGATAGCACTTGTATATTTTAAACAGATAAAGAAATGGAGTTACTTGTTGTTGCTGGTCAGTCAGAGAAAAGTCAACTTCTAGTTTGATCTTATATATAACATAATCAATATATTCATGACATTCCAAAGTACAATCTATATTTAGAATAGCTGCTATGTTGGTCAGTTATGGTTATAATAACAAACTGCGGGTGAGTCACTTCTGAAAATGTTTTGATATCAAACTGACAACATGTAAAGACTGCTGACTGCTCCATCCTGTAGCCGCTTGAGCTAACATCAACTTTGCAGAGGGACAGGACGAGCAGGTCCGAAGACTGGAGGTGTCAATTTAGAGACTTAGAGGGGACAAGCGTTATTGCTTGCTTAATTGGGAGATTGGATAACTCTTTTCCACCAGCTTTCTGTCATTTATGCTCAACAACTGCCCAGCAACCTGTCTGAAGCTGACATGAGGTGATCACCAAGGTATGTGTAGAGACAGACTTATGTTGGTCTTTTATAGACAGCAAAAAGTCCTCACCTCTTACATTAACCAGGAAAAAGTCAAGAATTTCGATGTTGCTGTTTCGTAACTCACAGAACTGAAACAAATCTACCAGTGAAAGTTGTCATTATAGCCAGTTGCTGGCAAAACTTTCATTTCTGTAGATTGTTTTGAAGACACTGAAAATTATATAACTATATAATAACAGCAATCATCACTCTTTCTGGTTTTGAAATCTGCCCTTTCAAATTGCAATTTCAGTGTCAAAAAAGAAGACTGCGTCCACATAACCAAGCGGTTACTGAGGGTCAAAGTTCTAAAAAAGAAGGGAATCTCCCCTTAAATTGAATTAAATATTAATTCACATGATTAAAATCTCCCTTGGTCTCATTTCTCCTTCAGTGTCAATCTTTTCCTCTGTATCAATCTTTCAATTTAATCCGTCTCTCGCCAGTTTAAACCACGTTTTCTTTTTCTCTTTAACCACCGAAAACACACACACCGACACCCACACACACTCCCCTCCCTCTGTTTCTGTGTGTGTGTTACCTGGGGCCTTAGTGCAGTGCAAAGACTTGGCTGGTCTGAATGTGTGTATTCATGTTTTATTGGCAGTGAAGTACATTATTCCCCAAACCCGCAGCGTTCCACTCATATCTGATTCCGCCTCTGGCAAGAGGGCCCAGACATGTGCATGTGTGTACACACACACACACACACACACACACACACACACACACACACACACAGGAGGCCTGAAAGTTTCTCCTGACATTGAAATCAGATGGCAGGGTGGACACAGAAATTGCAAGCTGGATGAAACTCAGTACTTTCAAAACAATAAAAAACGGTCTCTGGAACTGCTGCATGGTAAAATTAATGGGAAGGGAAAACTTTAACAGTTTCACCTGAAGGACTGAGGGCGAGTGTTCTTGTTGTTGGACTAATTAATTTGGCTATTTTAGAAAGAGAGATTGTACAGTAACAGAGAGATCTAGAAAGAGACAGAAACAAAGAAAGAAACAAGAGTCAATTTCTCAATGGCAGGCAGATCCCCAAAGGGCTGTGTGAGGCAGGAAAAAAGCTTAAACAATAGGATTCTTGTTTGCGGAGTGCTCATCCAAGAAAACATGACTTCCAATTCAGTGATGAAAAAACTGAAGTTGCACATCCAAAATTGGTCAGAGAACCATAAAAGCGAACAATGATGTGTTTGAACAAGACAAGAAGTTCTCTGAACAAGATTTTGCTTAAACTGCACAGTATCTGGTGTTGGGTGTGTTTCCTCCCTCCTTTCTTCTGCAGTAGCTTTAAATCCCATAAGTTCTTTGAGTCAAGATAAGTCGAGAGAGACCAAAATAGTACACAAAGGAGTCCATGCCTGATCCTTAACAGAATGTGTGTTTCTCTCAACAACATAAGTTGTGGGGACATAGATTCCATTGTGGGAACTTGCTTTCCTTTTGGGGATGCATGAAATCAAAAATTCAATTGTACACTTAAGACTTGGTTTAAGGTTAGGGTAAGGGTTAGGGTTAGAATAAGTCTCCAGAATATGAATGTGAGCCAATATAGCATCCCCTTAAGTGATGGAAACTCTACTCCGTGGCGTGTGTGTGTGCACGTTTTAAATATGTGCTTGTGAAAACGTGTCTTTGTGCGTGGTGTGTATGTGCGCTTGTGTTACCTTCATCAGTCTGAATCTGAGCACGACTGGGACGCAGCGACCAAGATAAAAACCAGATGACTGTCAGACACACAGGACTGGACAAAAGGCCTGGCATCTAGAAGAAGAGAGAGAGAGAGAGAGAGAGAGAGAGAGAGAGAGAGAGTTATTTTAACAGCAACAACAGCAGCATTATCATCATCATCATCATTTTGAGTCCATTTGGTACAAGTCAATTGACATGAAAAGAAAAGCCTGACTTTCTTTTTTTCTGGTCAATTTTTTCACTATGGCAACTACACACTGTAAAAATTGCTCCGTAACAACATGTAGCAGGTAATCACATCAAACAAATCATACTGTGTCTGAACTGCAAATTCTATGTTTCATAAAATCTTGCATAGACAATGGTCAAGACAACTGACAGCCTCTATCTCTCACTAGTGGAATTGTTAGTGTGAGTTTTTCTAAATTAAAAACACATTTTCCACACAAAAAAAACAGTTGGAAAAAAAATATGTTGGAAATGATTTTTTGTTTCCACTGGATTTACTTTTCCCAGAAACTCTGGGAGAAGTAAAGGTTTCGTTCCACTTGCGCTGGAGAAAAGATCCATCTTCCAGTTTTGTATCATAAATTAGCTGAACACATTTCCTATATAATCTAACCAAGATGTGCAAAGAGCCAGCAGAGTAGGTGCAGTATAAAAGTGCATTTGTTTATAATTATACTACGGTCTGGTGGTGGTACTATGGTGACAGTCATTTTTAATTCAGTTTAATAAAATAAAGCTATACCAGCATGGCTAATTTCCCAGTAGACAGAGAAACTATGGCATTCTGACTGTTACATGTGAAGACAGAATGAAACAAAGCCTGAGTACAGGTTATGTAATTAATGGAGCAGAAAAAAAACCATGCAATTTACTTTCAATTCAACTCTTAAGAAGGAATACTCTGTACATTACAGCATCTAAAAATAAAGACAAATTTATCTACACTTGTTCTCCGTCTGTCATGAATGGTGTGATGGAGTTAAGAGTGTGATGTGATGCTGCTGATAGCTTTATCCTCAAGGGACATTTACAACAGAGCTGTATTCAGAAGGATCCCTGACACTCCGATGTGTGTAGCGTTTGTGTGTGTGTGTTTCACCTTTTCGGCTTGTGTCACACACACACAAATACTTAATTGTTTCCTTAATCCATTAGTTATTAATGTTTCCTATAATTGATCTGATCAAAGCTCAACTCAGCTCCTGACATTGGAATCTCTCTCTTTATCACATTCATTGAGCCTTTTTTAGTCCATGTGCTCTATGTGATTGTTAGCTGCTAAGTCCAAAGTCACATGCCTGCTGCCACACACTCTTATCTTATCTCTAGTGCCACTACTTTTTATAGAGCTGCATGTGAAATATCCTCATGGGAAACATATCAACATCTTTAACTATATCTCCACAGCAGGGCTGCAACTAACAATGGTCTAAGTTTAATTGATCTAATCGATTAAACCAGTAATTTTTTTTAATTTCCTCATTCCATTCCATCAATCAAGCGTTTAGTCTGTTAAATGTCAAGACATTGGCCATCACAGTTTCCCAGAGTGAAATCTTCAAATTGCTTCTCTTGCCAAAAAGACAAAACCCAGGGACTATCATAAATGACAAAGAAAAGCATCAAATCCTGCAAATCCAGCGAACGTATGTTTGCTTGAAAAATTACAGTCAATTATGAAAATAGCTGGCATCAGCTTTGATCAATTAATTGATGATCTAATCGTTGCAGTTCTACTCCAGTGTGACAAAGGGAGATTTAAAAAAGACACAGTAAGACAGAGAAGGTCTGAAACAAAATTAGAAATATTGGAAAATGACAAAGCTAGAAAAAAAGAAATGAATAGCAGAAGTAACATGGAGTTCAGTCAGCTCCACGCATGTATTAAAACATGAATGAATGTGTGTTTGTTATGTTACTTCAAAAATAAAAAGTGTGTGGTGGTTACGCTGAAATCAAGAGCGATCATTTAAAAGAAAACAGTGCTCTGAATTGTATTCATTTCACTGCGACTATTTATCGACTTCACCTGTTCAAATGTTGAATGCTAAGTGTCTACACAGACAGGGTGAGATACTCTGTGTGTTAGTCATAGTCTGATGAAGTCAGCACAAAGGAGTGACAGCTTGCTGCTTTTATTTGTACAGAAATGCGATGTCTTTCACTGTCATTCCGAGCTCTGCTTCACAAAGAGCGAGACGGGGGATGAGTGACGAGTTAGGAGGCAGAGAATCACAGTGACAGTGACAGCTTACATAATCATTTCTTTTATATTTTCAGGGGCTGTGGTTTGGAGTCTTACAACACGAACACAAAAGGTAGACAGAGAGGAGAGCAGGCATGAATCAACCTCTTCCATCTGCAATGGAGGCTTATATCATTTTTGATGTAGCCCACAATGACACACTCCAGTATGGAAGCCCACACAAGGTCAAATATGATGCTATCATTGATTCAATTTCATTCTAGTCTAGATACATTCAAGTCTAAACACACCAACATTTTTTCAGACATTTAAAGTCAGACATGGTCATTCTTAAAACATTTAAATTTACATTTTAATCCATTGTGCAAACTGTGCATGTGAGTGTCCATCCACAGCAGGGTGTGTGCAGGATTCGAATTTCATTTTCCGAGACTTTTTTCTTCCATTTTTTACAGTACAGTCAAAGATTATGGGTCACTATATGGAGCAGCACAGGATAACAAAGTTTATTCCAAAGACTGACAGTAAGTCATGCAGCACTTCGTATCTTCTTTGGTGGTCACAAAGAACAGCTGGCTATGAGTATCATTAGCAGAGACTGCAAATGGACCTCATACGTCATAAATCAGGACAGACAGCTATACAAAGGATGGAAATATGGTGTCTTAAATAAATTTGTTACAAGGCACTTTAACCCTTTATAGGGCAAGTGACTATTTTTTGTTAATTTCCGCACCATTTACAAAAGTGAAAAATTGCAAAATATTTTACAACATAAATAAAGTTTTCTTATGTCCTCCAATAACACTCTAAGGTTAATTTTTTGAATTTCAAAGTATTTCAGTGAGTGCCCTATAAAGGGTTAAAACCTTCTTTGCGGCTGTAAGACTAAACCTGGAACCTCTGGTTCTTGGCATCTCTGTAAGCACGAAGTCTTGCTGCCAAACAGATCATCAGTTTGTTTAAACTGTTAAATAAATATAATCAGGAGGACTTTTCATCAGGAGAACAAGGTGTGATGTTTGTTTCGTACAAGTACTGCAAGGCTGCCAGAGTCTAAACACTGATGACAATGGGTTTGTTGAATTTTAGACACTGATTAACGACGCAGTAGGTACATTTTAGATCCAGATTAACAGTGTGAAATGATACAGAGGATGATGTAACTGTTGTGTAAGTCAAACTGGATGATAATGTTTGGTTTCAGCAAATGGGATGATAACAAAAGAAAACTGAGAAGGGCAAAAACTTCATCAGTCAGTAGACCATCTACTGGGCAGCACACACGAGAACAGTGTATGACGGTGTTGAAACACCTGCAAGTATTGTTTTCTATGGAAGCCCAGAAACAGGCGGTGTCAGGATATGCTACAGTCCTATTGTCAGCATGAATGCATGGCAACTCCCTAGAAAAACTACAATTTTTATCACATTCACTCAATGTATACGCACATCCTGGCTACTGCACCCTCATTACTCCTCCTGTCTGTGTGAAAGGTGCCAAATATATCTTCCTTATGACCTTATCAAGATTTTTAAATGTGTTATAATACAATGTGGATCATATCTTTAAAGACAGGTATTTTCTCCCTTTGTGCGTATCATTTATTATTTTTATGCCCAATATTTGTTTGTTGTGCTATGTCTTCTATTCCCTCTCACACTAGCTCAGTTTAAGTTTAAAAAATTTGATCCCGCTAAATAAAACACATCATTAACAACTCAACCACTGTGGGAAACGTATCGTGAGCCATTTATTATTACACCATTTGTCAGGCCAAATCACCTTGGCCTGGCTTTAAAAAAACATATTTTAATAATTAAAGAGCAAAGTGCACATGCAGCACATTGCTTGATACAGATCGAACGACAGACAGTGGATTTCATCAACTCCTTTTCCAGAGAAGTGGTTCACGGGCTCTTGCCAAAAACAGATGACGACAACTGGCCAATTGAGACTGAGACACTGGCAGAGGCTCAACAAATCATACACCCCAAAAACATACACAGAGTTCTTCAAAACATTATATGAGAGCAGAGATAACCTCTGTTTCCCCTGGTGTCTTATGATGTATCAGGCCAGTGTTAAATTCACCACCACAACTGCAACTTCTCACAGCGCACTCAGCAAATTCAAATCTCACTGACTCCTGTCTCCTTCACTTGCTTACATTCCCATTCTTCTCTCCATCCTTCCCTCCACACTTCTTACGCCTGCACTGGCCAACTCTTTATTTACACAGACACAGGGCTTCAACCCCCCAGTGAGAAGTAGGATTCTAACTACAAAACTTATACACATCATATATTTCTGATTGTGCACATCACTTAAGTCAGGGGTTTTCAAAGTCAGACTGTGGAAAAGTTTGGAAAAGGGAACCCCTTGAATTTACCTTATTTAGTTTTTACTAATTTCTGGTTGATTTTCTCAATTAACAGTTGAGCGAAGACTGCTTTTTGAAATAACTTCAAAGTACAACAAATACATAAAAGAGGTCTATTCAAAGGCATTTATTAGTGGGAAAAGTTACAATTCCTCAAAACATCTCTGAACTATCTGTTTAATGAAATCACACACATTTAGATGTCAGTTTTCATCTACTGAACTAATGTAATAACTAATGTAATATTTGTTCAGTTCCATTCACCAAGTCTCCCCCGAAACTGTTCTTAATGCGTCATTGCTATGGGAAATGGTCCTTCCACACATAAAAATAAATAAATAAGTAGAGAATTTTTTTTCTTTTGCTTTAAATCATTGTAATGAATGAACATAAATATTTGCTGATGGGCTTAAGTGGGTTAAGGAAATATTGATTTAGATGCTTGTCTGCAAAATCTACCCTGACGGTAAATGCCAGGGACACTTTTTCACGATCCACCACTTTCAGTCTGTGTCGTTTACTTTTTCAGACCTTGACACACACCTTTTTTTTCCCCCCACTGTGCTCTGCAGTCAAGTCCTTGGCTGCAGCTTCCACCTCTCTGTTGCCAGAACTTTCAAGGTTCAGTAAACATATTTATGTCATACTTATAATGACTTACCCTCTTCCCTTTCCTGCTTTCCTCTAGAGTAACTAGAGATCAGAAAATGCAGGCAACATCACTCTGTACCTTTTTCTTCACTCCCATGTAATTTTTCCATTCTGTCAATTCCCATTTGCTCTCTCTTATCTCTACCTCCTGCCCGCCATCTTTAGAGGTCTATTTTCTCCATCTGTGTCTGTCTTTTCCTGCACAGGCACTCTTAATTTTCCACTTCTAATGCCAGACAGTACAAGGTCCAGTAAACAAATTTACACAAAGGTTTCTAATTCTCCTTCCCTTGAGAACAATGTAGTTCCTTGAGAGCAAAGTGCTTATCGGTCCTGCTGTGCATAAGCAACATGTTCCTGCTCATACTTGAGTCAGTTGACCTGTTGCATAAGTACTTTTTTCTAATAGTGCTGCTGTATCTGTATGGTGTGTCTGTTCTAAGTGTGTATGTGTGTGTGCATTTAATAAATGCAGAGGCATGTCTAGGTTGACTGTCTCAAGTTCCACCGAAGTAGTTGGAGCTATTACTGGCAGATGGCCACATTAGAGGACCATCAAAACAAGCATATTTTATCCCAAATCGTGCTATCTCAGCCAAAGAAAAGACCAAACCTGTGATCTTAGGTTAGATACTGTAAATGCTATCTTTCTGTTTGGCCTTCAGAATGAAGATATGGTATTCATCTTCCCTTTGTCTTTTTTGTGTTTTGGGGGAAATGAACCATTTTCTTCAAGCACACAAATCAAAGGTTTGAATGATGGAAGTTTTGAGGTGAAGAAAACAGAAAACAGAACAAGAGAACATTTTATCTCTGCTGCGTATGTTTTATCTAATTCCTGGGAATAAACTTGTTTGTCCTCTGATGCAACAGAAACTAACCCATGATGGTTACATAAAACCTGTGAAGGCACAGCTGAGCTCACACCTCAGCCTATCAATAATATGCCAAAACTCCCTCTGGGGGCCACACTGCTACTAGAATCTCGACAAGCCTGATGCTACCACAAGCCACTTTCCTCAGCAGATACAGGAGGTCTTTCTTGAGCTGAATGAGAAAGAACACACAGTCATCCAGTGTAAACACAACCATTACACCCCTAAGGTATCAAAGTACCTCCAAGGTGGTAATGATTAAATTCTTAAATCTCCAATCAGCCAACTAGTTAGTAAAAAAAAAATGCTTGATACAAAACAGCTGCCACGTTAGACAGTATACCTGCCAATAGAAGACTAACAATGTCAGGGACCACTATGAGCTTCTCAAATTTCAACACTCTTTCTTTCCATAGGTTGTGTGTGTGTCTGTGTGTGTGTGTAATCGCAAGCCTATTCTGTGACTCACCCCCACCAGACACCTTTCTACTGTAACTCTTCCAGCAAGAACCAGAATAGACAGGGGAATGTAGCCATGGATATTGTCACCAAGATGCACCAGAGTGCAAATATTCCCACATGCAAAGAGATGCAAAACAACAAAGACCCACATACACAATTTGTTCTTGAGGATAAAATTTCTCCTATTTTTTTTTTTGTCGATCCACACCAGAACCACAACCAGTGCGATTAAGAATAATTGCAGAATGAGAACATGCCAAAATTCCTGGGTGAAAAACATTCCTTCCAAGCCAACAGCAATAACGAGGTCAAGGGTGAAAGTTAAGGTATCCTGGCAAAAGGCAAACAATAGCTGTGCCTAGAAGCACTGGGAAAAGATCAATCAGAAAAAGAAGTGCAGAGGAAAGTCAGAAAGATTTATTTTTTCAAGTGCGAATCTGGAGTTGATGATGAAAAAAGAACTTCGTAGTTAAATGAGGTGTGCACACGCTGAAGATGAGTAATCCGATCCAAAAGGGCTCTCTTTCAGCCAGTCCTCTCTGTGGCAGCACAATCCCACATGGTGACTCACTCACACTCTGGCATGCCACTGCACATTCAGTCAACTTTACAAGAGAAGAGGCAAGACAGTGAGAGGGAAGAAAGACAGAGAAAAAGGGAAAAAAATAGTGGGGGTGGGGGAGAGAGAGCAGAAGACAGGGCTTAAATTCTAGCCCGAGTCCAAAAAAGTTGGGACGCTGTGTGAAGCGTAAATTAAAACAGAATGGAATGATTTGCGAATTCTTTTCAACCAAAATTCAATTGAATACAGAACAAAGGCTATATATTTAATGTTCAAACTAATAAACCTCAAACACTGAAAAATATAAACTCTCCTGCAAAAAGTTACAAAAAAAATTGTTTACCACTTTGTTACATCACCTTTTCTTTTAACAACACTCAATAAACGTTTGGGAATTGAGGAAAACAATTGCTGACGTTTTGAAAGTGAAATTGTTTCACATTCCCATTCATCCCATTCTTGCTTGATATACAACTTAAGTTGTTCAAAAGATCAGGGGCGCCATTGTTATGTCAGTTGGCCCCACACATTTTTAATGGGACACAAGTCTGGACTGCAGGCAGGTCAACCTAGTATCTGCATTTCTTTACTATAAAGCCATGCTGCTGTAACACTGCTGAATGTGGTTTGGCATTGTCTTGCTGAAATAAGCAGGGACGTCTCTGAAAAAAACGTTCTCTGGATGGCAACATATGTTGCTCCAAAAACTGCATGTACATTTGAACATTAACGGTGCCTTCACAGATGTGCAGGTTACCAATGTCATGGGCACTAATACACCCCCATACCATCATGGGTGCTGGTTTTTGAACTTTGCACCAGTAACAATCCAGATGGTCCTTGGTTTCCAAAAATAATGTGAAATATGGACGTTAGACCACAGTACACTTTTGTAGATGCAGCGATGAACTGTGTTTAGAGACAGTGGCTTTTCCGAAAGTGTTCCTGAACACATGTAGTATTATATGTTCTTATTCTATTTTATTCTATTATACAAGTTAATGAGGTAATACATTAAATATACGGCCTTTGTACTGTTTTCAATTGCATATAAGTAAAAACGGATTAGTAAATGATCATAATCTGTTTTATTTACTTATTATATTGTGTGCCAACCTTTTGGAAAGGTTGTGCAAAACAAATAGACGGGTGGAAATGTAGACATTAAAAGTTGAAATTTCAAATAAATAGGCAAATAAAGCTACACACAAACAGTTCTGAAGCCTGATTAAAGCCTTTTCAGTCAGATTAGTCTCTTTAATGTTTTGTGCACACACACATGTATACACTCTTGCCGTTTTGCTGTCTGGTGACATAACAAATGGTTACAGGATGTCCTGTTCATGAGGACAGGTCATTACAGTATGTCATGAATTAAAAATTAATGAAGACTGATGTGCAATTTAGCCTACTGCCCACACAATTTGTTCATGAGTGTGCATACATGTGCATGTATTTGTGTGTGTCAGTATGAGTACTTGTGTTTAAGACTAAGGAAATGATGACAAGTTGAGGGATTAGGTAACCTAAGTGATACAAGTGCGTGTGTGCGTGTGTGTGTGTTTTAGTGTGAGACAACAGAGTATGGCTGTGTGTGTGAGAGCATGGACTCTGTGTCTGAGTGTGTGTGCATATGCGCATACGTGCACTAAACCAACAACATAGGGAGGTCAAGCCAAGACGGTGGGGGCAGACTACAATGGCTCTCATGTTTACCCAGGTCACTATGGCAACCACTGAGCACCCTGTCCGTCTGACCTTTTCAGGCGATAACAACACTGCTGACTGACGCGTGAGTGTGTGTGTATATGTGTTGTATTTCCATGTGTGAAGCAGCACCAGCCGGGCTCCCTGCGTGTTTGTGGGCATATATGTCTTCCTCCATATGTCTACAGTATAACAGTGTGACATATGATACATGCAGAGATTAAATGTGAGCATCAGCGGAACAAGTGAAGACAACTAAATAGTAACTGGCCTGAGCCCTTTTTATTAGTCACTAAACTGGTTTCTTCAGAAAGATAACTCTTGGAGACTGATTCAGAGGCACAAACATGTTTTTTTCCACGCCTTTTTTATTTAGTTTTATATTTTTTACTACTTTATTATATGCCTGACTTGAAATTAGCAGCAGCTGTGCAAGTGTTATTGGGATCTTAAGATTGTTTACACAGTTTCAGGAGGCTTTGTGCTTTCTCTCAAACTGACGTATCGTTTGTCAGTGGCCCTAATGGCTGCTCAATTTTCAGGAATTTATTGAGGTTTAATATTGATAGCAAAAACCAGTTGAAGCTGAGGAAAACATTCTTTAACTCATTCAATCTGTGTGAATCTTTTTTTTTTCAATAATTCAATTTAAAAATACCAAATATTAACAAAACCATATTGGTTTTGTTTTGTTTCTAATCCTATTTTTCTTGAAGAATTCTGTGTGAGAACATAAAATCAGGGCATGTACATTTATGCTGTAATATGTTTAAAGTAATCTGCTCTTTTTCTCCCATAAAAGCCGAAATCTATAAGCTTTAATTATATACCATAGATGGTGTACATGAAAATAGCTCAAAGTATTTTTTCTCTTTCTGCCTCTAATGTTTCTGCCTCTATTTCTTTCTCTTATTTCCAATGATACTGAGAGCCAAATATCCACTTGACCTTGCACTTTTTTCGCTGCTATTTTAATTCTGCTTGCCCTTCGTCTCTTTCCGTCTTTGTGCCTCATTGAGATATTGTACTTTGCAACATTAAGCCTGAGCACCTGCCCTTGACTACATGCTTATCAACCCATCTGAAAGGTATTAACATGAGAAATGGAGTAAAGATTGGCAGCTACACATATTATGCAATATATCATTTTGTCTTTAACCTGAAACACATTTTTCCAATTGTCTGTTTTCTATTCAATTTTTATTAGGTAAAAGCAAGTTCTTTTCCCCACTTAACTACATAAGTGGAAGAATCAAATATTAATGAGGAGCGACATGTCTGTTTAGCCTGTTTATGCCGCAGGATTATCTGTGGAACTGTCGAGCTGAGGGGAACACTTTGGCCTATTAGTTGGTCAGACTACAGTATGTGGCACAGGCAGGCCAAGCACATCCAGTGTAGAGGCAACATAAAATTCACCAAGACTGATCCGAGATCCTTGGAACAGCTGATGATAGTTTAAATCAAAGAGACAGAAAACCACATAAGATAACAGATACGGAGAGATGGATAAATGTTATTCACATCCAGTGGGCAGAGGCAGACAAAGGCTCTAAAATCAAAATCATCTAATGCGGACCGGTCTCGAGTGAGATAGAGAAAGAGCTGAAGTGGAAAAATGAGAGGTCATGCTCCTGAGGAGAATAAGAAAAGACAATAATCACTGGAAATCTGTTACCAGTCAGAATTTCTGGCCAGCCAGAGGATATAGACACAGGTCAGAAAGAAAGAAAGAGTTATATTGTACACACACACGCAGGGCTTTGATTCAGAAACATTTCTAGCCGATAAGTTAGCTTACAGGTGCAACATTTAAAGCTTTAAATTCAAATACATTTGGCTGTTTATATGTAGCTTAAATAATATACATTTAAAGTGTTCACGACCCGACTTTGGATAAGCGGTTGACGATGAATGGATGGATGGATGGATGATTCTTACTGTTAATGGTTCTTTCAGCTCTTATAGTAATAGTAATATGGTAATAGAGTTTTTCAGAATAATGCTCTCCGAATAAGAGATTCTGCCACAAGCGTGGCAAGGATAAATACATACAGTTAGGCTTCTGCAATGGCTCCAACCATGATACATGGAAAACAGACAGGCCTATATAAATATCTTAAGCTATGGTTAACACTGAAAACAGAAAAACAGACCCTACAGAATCTAAACCTTGCCAGTACTATCTAGCGGTCGAGCTGCTGGTTGAGTTGCTAGGCTCACTTCCAACTTTTGCCCGAGCCTAAACACACAAGGAGTAATGGCTGCCATGTGTGTACAGAGATAGCACCCAGCCAATCCACAGACCAAGGACTGAGTGTGTGTGTCTGTGTGTATGTGTGTGTGAGAAAGAGACTAAAAGTAAGAGTGAGAATATTATTTAGTAATTATATGTTAGGCAATCAGAAAATAAAAAACAGCTTTTGGCTTGGTACTGAAAGAAGAATTTTCCTTGTTAGGCCTTTCAAAAAGTAAAAATATTACTCTGTGTGTGCTTCTTTGGCACGAGTATCACAAACCTGTACTGCGCTGTGTGCAAGTGTGTCTGTGTGTGCGGCGACAGCATCTTGGCTTTAGCACTACAACGCTGGAATTTCCTCCAGCTCTGCCGCCAGGGCACGATGGCTACCATATGCCAGCTATTCACACACATGCAAACACATACACATACACACACACAGTTGAATGAAGACCGCAATCGAGCTAGCATACAAGTTTGTAATACTGAAGCCAACCTCACGTATAAACAAACACACGCTGAAAGGCATAATGGGGTGAAGGCTGAACTAAACACACACACAGACGCACACACTCACACACAATCCGCGCACACACATGGATGTGTCTGGATACATTTGTGTTTGTGATAGTAAAATGTGCATGTGGATAAAGTGCTATAAAGCCATGGACACACTACACGGAGCATCAAGTGCTGCACACACGCACATGCACAATGGATATCACACTGGATTCACCAAAGCCTGTTCACTTCATTCAATTGAATCAAACAACTGCTATTCTTTTGTTTAATCTATGATCAGTATTTTAGTGTGTATGATTAACCTCCAAACATTTGTTAATTTGGCTCCTTCTGACATTTTAGAAACTAGAAAAAAATTACTGTAATTTCAGAGCTGATTATCTGCATGTAAGCTTTATCCAACTTCAACAGCTGAGCCACTGTTTTGACAAGGAAACAAGAAGAATTGACATTCAATTGCCTGTTGAAAACTGATAACCACCAATAGTTGAGCTGATACTGGATGTTCTAAGCCAAGTCTGTTGATCACAAACCAGTTGAATTTCTCGGGTAGTTCCTCTTTCCTTTGCGGGAAAAGTGGGGACATTAAGTGACTTATTAATTTTGATAGGTTAAAGACTCATCATAAATGAAAGATAGATGATGACGTAGAAGGAAGAGTTACGAAAATGTGTGAGCTGTACAAGATGACAACAGCTTAAGCATGACCACAGACAACCTTCAATCTCCTGCATGCAGCAAAGTGTCACACTAACACTACGCTGCCACACAGTGCCATAGTAAACACCACCATGTGCTAATGTAAAACACATCCAGAATTTGAATCTCCTATTTCCTGTATAAAGACCCATAGTAGTATTAAAAAAAAAAACATGAAGGACTTTTCCGGCTGCCAGTAAGCAAGTGTGCCTTTTGTTTTGTTTTTTTCCTGGTGTGTCACGTTTGAGTCATGAACAAACCGGAAAACAGGGAACGGTAGAATGCCGCATGGAGGCCAGTGACAATGTTCATCGGTTACTTTAGTTTCTCTTTCAAGCGCTGACTGAATGATGTCACCGGTGCACGTTGTACCCTGACTGTACAAAACAATAAATCACGTTCAGTATGCGTCATAGCATCGCATCGCAAAAGAGGAAGATTTGCATGTCCACCCAGGTGTCATGTTTCCATCACTGCCCATAAGAGCTCTTGTACCCTTTCCCACTTAAGACAAAAGCCAGATGTTAGTGGGTGTTAGAGGGCCTTTTGTCCAGTGTAAAAAGGGGTAGAAGACAGTAAAAGTCATACTGCTAACCACAAAGGATTGGTAGCTACAGCTCCTGAGAAAATAGCAAACTGTTTGCTGGCAGAAGAAACATGTTATTACTGTAAAGCTGCACCAAAAAAAGCAAACTTACTACTGAATGAAGTGCTTGATCTATACTAAGTACAAAGGTAAGTTTATATGCAAAGAAAGCTTTTTATAACAATTTTGATGACATCTGACAAATATAACAACTCTACATCCAAATTGTCTAAACTGTAACCCTTCATCTGTCCTCTTCAATTATCTAGTGGCTTCCCTTTACTCTACTAACATTAACAATACCACTTTGTGAATTAACTGAAACGGTTCAGTTCACATGACACGCCTGAAGAAGGGTTCTCATACAAGGTATTGGAGATAAGACATCTTTTTTCTCTACAGATCACAGAACAAGGTTTCATCTCCATAACTGATGTCACTACTGTGACCTAAAGAGAAGGGTTTTTTTTTTTTTCCAGTGAGATGTCCAACTTTTTTAAAGTCTGCATTTAAAATCACTCATAAAAGCCAAGACATTTTGTTCCAGCTTAGTGGCCGTCAAGCACTCCTGTGAGAGAGCCAAAGCACTGCAAACAGTGGCCAAACAGATGTTCTCCCGGACAACCCCTGGACTGCCAACATGAGCCATGGTAAATCTTCATCTGGAGGTCTAACAGAACGCACAAGGCATGCTTCAGTAGGTATCACAGTTTTAGGATCACGCTTGGGGAGCGAGGCGCTGCCTGAATACACTGAAATGAACAACATTTCCTGTAACTTTCCAAACTGGCGACTGGACACTGACACCCACTTCTCGCTGTGATTGGCCAGCTATGTAGAGGTGAGAAAGGAAGCTATGTTTGAACTCTCTCAAGAGCTCCTTTTCCATTTGTTACACAACTATTTATGGCACTTTTTGTGTGCACACGTGCAACCATATGAATGCCTTCCTGGAGAGACTGATAGATTTAAATGATAGTGCGTCTTTCAGTGTTGCTATAATTTCCTGCAAAACCACAAGGCTTCCAAAGAGAAGATCTAAATGATATGGGAGGCTCTTCCAGCTCTGGTTTCACATTGGCATTCACCAAACATAAGACGCTAGCTGCACTAGTGGGATTAATTGGAAAAGAGCGTGGGTTGGCTGACAGTAAACAACTGCACTTCATGCTTTCAAAAAAAGACTGAAGGCGCAGTTAATTAGGAATAAGAATGCTAACCAGACCAGCTATCGAAAAGCAAAAGTTCTGCTGACATTTGTTTACAAGATCTGGTTTTCTTGTGAATGTGTAAAGTGAACCTAAATGAACCAAGTGCAAAAAGGTGACAAAGGAAACTTTTCCACAAACAAAGTCAACTGTGGATGTGATCTCACCTCTCAACATGTTTGGCTGTGTTTAACTATGCTTAACTGTTTGGACGACTTTCAACTGGAGTCAGCTGGCAGTACCAGAATATTACCGTAAACCGCAGCACTTTATAACTGTGGTTTGGAAAATTCCAGAGCGATAGTGTCCTAGTTAAGACTCTCAGTCATCTATATATGGACCTAAACATCTGTCAACGGATTTACCACTGCGATGTGACAAATCACACAGCCTAAGAGTGCGTGTTTGCATTTATGTGTATTTATATGTTCTTGTTCATGAGTCTAATGCATGCCGTTTGGTTCAGTACCTGAAATTCAACAGAACGATTTGAATCAGCACTGCTGTTAGCCAGAGGAAGGTGATGGTCCAGCAAACATCTGCTCTGTATGAACCAATGACAAGCTCTTTAAACATACACCCACCTACCCACCTACATCTGCTCTCTGTTATCCAACAAGGCCTTACACACAGACTGACACAGCCACAGGCACAGACAAATACACACACACATCTTTCCTGTGTGATCAATTACGAGCCCTGCGCAGCTAACCCATCCTCAGAATCAGAACAGAAAGATGGGCAGAGACCAAGAAATGGACAGGAAGGACATGGAAAAGACTTTTTTGAGAGATTAAACTATATTTATATATTATATTTTCTATTTTGCTTCTGAAACTGCAATTCTATATTACTAACAGACATTTGTTTTCTATGCTAACCAAACTAATAGCTCAGTTCTGACTGTGATTGATAGATCAACTGTGTATCAGTGGACGACTTATTGTCAAAAATAGACATATAGCAAATGCATGAAGTCACATACACACAAAAACACACAAAAAGCACTCGCAGGCATATGCTGCTGATGATAGCTGTATCAATCTCGGTCCAAGTCAATAAGCCAGCAGGTTGGCTGGCCAACTAACTCTGCCCAGTTCTGCTTTGCCGCACTCCTCTGATGATCTGCTTTGTGAGTTGTGAGTTAGTGTATTTCTGTGTGTGAGTGTGTATGTGTGTGTGGTGTGTGTAAAAGCGCGTCCATGTACATTTGACTGGCGCCATGCTACTGCTGGGAGCAATTATAAAGACATGAAGCAGATAGTTGGAGATTGCTGTTCTGTGCAACACTGAGAAACACACATGTGCGTGAATATACACAGAAATATGATAAACTGGGTTGCCTTTAGGAGTATTTGTTCACGTTGACACTATGTCATTACAATGAGACAAATTAATATAAACACAAACCATCCAGCAGGCTCAGTACTAACTAACTATCCAATGAGAGAAAAGCATGGCTGAAATAACTGAAAACACATCCTTTTCTCCTTAAATCTAGATTGCTGCAATTTGTGTCAAAAATCTCACTCCTTAATATAATAACTCAGCTGAATCAAAACACAGAGACATAATGATCATCTTTACAATTTGCCTCATAATCATCCTGTTTAGACATTTTCTTCAGTAGCCCACTTACACTTCTTGTCTAAGTAAGCCACACCATAGTGACAAAAACAGCAATCATATTCCAATATAAAATATTCCAAATGTTGTATGATGTAAAATGTTCCAAACAGGTATTTTCAGATCATTCCACAATGTTCACAGTCTTTTGTTGCTCCTGTCCCAGCTTGATTGAAATGTGTTGCTGGCATCAAATTCAGAATAAGCAGATATTCACAAAAATCAATGAAGTTGATGAGGTAAAATATTAAATACATAGTTAAATATATAGTCTTTGTACTGTTTTAAATTGAGTACATGTCATTCAATTTTTTATGTTTTACACAGTGTCCCATTTTTTCGGTCAGGGGTCTACATGGGAATGATTGAAAAGGAGATGAAGTAGCATTACAGAGAGGTAGTAAAGAAAAACACTTTTTCTTTATGGCACCAAATTGGATCTGGGTGTAGTTTGCATGTGTACAAGTTCATGTGTGTTTGACTCTCACCGACTGATGACCTTTAACATAGTCAACAAAGAGCTTTCACCATGTGTTCAGCAGGAGGAAAAAACATGGGAAAAACATAGCCCAAAATTACACAAACATGTTCGGGCACACACACACACACACAGAGTAAAAACCCGCCCCCCACCACCCACACACATACACACACACACTTTGACCATCCTACACCCACACACACACACACACGACCCCTGTTCGCTAGAGCGATGAGTCACTCTGCTGGGAACTCCATGCTTTCCCCATTACTACCGACTGGCTGACTGACTGTCCTAACATGCTGAAAGAGAGAGGTAGAGAGTTTAGTAGGTAACAGAATGGAGAATAGAGAAAGGGTTAAAGAGAAAAAAAGAGATATAGACCTGCTGAGATAAAAAAAAACAGGGAGAGTGAGAATAAGAGGAGATGAACCACAAGTGATTGAAACAGTGAGGGAGAGAGAGAAAACAGACAAACAGACAGGGTGAAATCAACTGTGTTTAATGTACCTCAGTGGTTGTTCAACTATACACAGGGGCACAGTAAAACGGTAAGTTTGACTTCCAGTCGGAGCACACTCCAAAACCAGAGGAAACAACTCTCCTACGAAAGCATGAAAATGAGCCACGTTTTCTTGATTACTACTGTCTGACTGACTGTTCAAAAATGCTGCTGGAAACAAGACAAAGGAGAAAGAGAGACACAGACGTACAGAATAATCTTAATGTGATCCACATTTTTATATAAGCGATGTCTGTCCTGCTAGTCAAAAACTTCTATAAACACAACACTGACTGAATGCATATACAGGTCATAAAACCATTTATATTAGGAAGTTCTAAACTAAACACTTCGGTAACACTTGGTCCAAATCTACTGGCAAACAGGAAGTGACTTTATATGTCTGTGTGCTTGGAATGAATACAGAACAACTGCAGAGTGAACCTTGATAACAGGAGTATATTCAAATATCTTTCTATAAAACCCCTTCTTTCATTAAAAGCAGCAGCAGGCACAAATCCATACCTTAACAGCATCAGGACACCTGATCAAAGAATTAAAAAAAAATTCTGTACCAAAAAATACTGAGGTCTGATACGCTGCCCTGTAGCCGTCATCGATTCACAAAGAAAACACTACGATCACTTGCTGGTAAGCCTTTTGGAAAACCACCAGAACTATGAGCTTTCACACCAACAATGGAGACGAAAAATAAAAATAAAAACTAATGAGCTCTTAGCACCAAAACAAGCAAATCAAAACCAAATGGAAAAATGGAAACAAAGAAAAAACATTAAATAAATATGAACGACGAAGAGAAGAAATCCTGCGGATTACCCGCTTTGGTACATCTTGTGCTGTTATGTTTATAATTAGAGTATGTCACATGTTTGCCCTTTTCAACTGTGCAAATATAAGCTATACGCATGACGAACTTGCATCATTTGACCACAGGGAGCAATTCCCTCCAACTCATATGCACTTTCTAAATCCTACACTCATAAATTGGGATTTGCTTGGATTTGATTCTTTGCAGATTGAGCAATATAATTGAAATTGTGAGAAAATGAGCGTGAAGGGTGTAGGATAGGAGTTCAAAGAAATTAGGAGCATCAATGAAAGAAGGATGAGGTAGGAGAGGAGAGGGACAGATGAAAGAAAAGAGAGAAAGAGGGGCAGGTCAAAGAAAGAGAAGCAGAAAGAGAGATAAACAGAACCACTCTTACAGCGTAAATGATCATAAAAGAAAAGACAAAAGTCCTGTAGAAGCTTACTGATAAGGACTGTCTAAAAAAAACAACTGGTAAATGGGTATAAATACTAAACAAACCAGTAGGGTCACAAGAGGATTAATTCAAATAAAATCTGGATTACAATGCATTCTTTCCAAATGTGTAATACGCACACCTTAATAGCACTGCTTTCAATGTTTTGTTCTACAAAAATCACCAAATAACCTGCGGACCTGTGCACTTGGAAAAACAAGTGCTATACAAGCTAGCATTGGTGGGCTACCACATATTCCCAACATTAACCGTAAACCAGCATGAAAAAGAGAAGAAGAAAAAAAGTGAAAACAGTTTTGGTGGCTCAGTTTTTATGCCAAGCTGAATCAAGCTCTCTATGCCTGGATCAGGCATAAAGATCACACAGTAAAGCAAACAGCCCCCATACACTGTACGCCAGACTGAGGCAAAACACACACACACACACACAGACACACACAGAGTTGAGCTGCAGTGTACATTGGAGGATCTACAGTAGGACTATTCAGTAGGCAGACAGTAGGGCAAACAGACCCTATATGTGTCAGGCTGACGTGAACACTTAAAAAGCTCATCTTTACTGTTCATTGCAGAATCTGCTGTGTGACTATTCAGACAAAAAGCAGACAGCAGAGCAATCATGCTTCATGCAATGACGCTAAGTAGGTTAAATTTCTACTCAACAGAAAGGCCTCTGCAGGGAAAAAAATCATCAGCAACCTCATTACTGTCTGAATTATTTGCTGGAAGCAGGATGCAGCACAAACAGTTCGAATGTTTCAGAATAAATGGGTGACAAATAAAGAGAAAGCCCTCATCAGACTGTCTGGCTCTGCTGCTCGGTGCACAGACCTGGCTCACAAACAGCCCACTATCCAACCAGTTTGCTTGAGATAGTAAAGCAGATAGGAGGCTGATTTACAGTGCACCGGCATGATTTGGTTTCAAAGTTTGTTGATTTTAAGACACTCTGTGTTTGTGTGTACGTGTCGTGTGCATGTGTGTGTGTATGTGTGTGTGTGCGTGTGCCTGTGCGTGTGCGTGTGCGTGTGTGTGTGTGTGTGTGTGTGTCCTGAGTGATCCGGCAGACAGATTAAAAAGCCTGTTTAAAGATCAAAGGCGGTAGCAGGGGGAGGGAGGTTTTCAGAGCTAAAGTCTGTCAAACCAGCGAAAGCCCTACATGATCTCACTAGTTTATGTATTAGTTCTACTCGACTGACAACTTCAGCCAAATACAATGTGTTAACAGAATACAAAAACACTGCATGTTTCTAACTTTACAAATATAGTAAAGTGATGTGATGCTTTTCAGTTTTGAACCACATGAATTAAAAGGATTGAGTAGTAAGTCAGTGTTAATAGGACGTTGCTTGTTGATTTTGATAATTTTGACAATTTGATATGACATGCACAAACTAGATAGCAAAATCTGCATCTTCTTTGCTGCCTGTTTTCTGTTGTTATTGAGATCAGTTTAACAAAATATGCAGGCCTGACACAAGCTAAATCAATTTCCCAAAAATCCGCAAAAGAAAATGCAAATTAATGAGCATTTCCATCCACAGCTGATATGTGGATATTAGGAGTTAAACAAATTGAGATAAACATTTGTCAGCCCTGATTTTACAGTCCACTGATATTCAAACATTACATAAGCCGGTCAAACCTCAAAAGATGGGAAACCATGTTGAAGACATGATGGAAATATGATATTTATGTTTTGTTTAATGTATTTGAAGAAAAGTTACAGTCTCCTTATCGCTCTACACAAATCTGATGCTTTTGTCTGATGTTTTAATAGATAAAGTTTTCCACTTCAGCAAGCCTAAAAAACTGTTAAACATAAATGCAGGTGTATGGAAATGCACTTAGAGTAATGTTAAGTAAGACATGCTTGCTGATGATGCTGTTGCTGTGTCCCTCTGTAATGTTATCTAACAAAAGATAATTAGCCTAATGTTGACCCAGGGAAAACCATCTATTTAAAAATCCTTAAACTAAACAGGGTCCATATGGTCATCAAATACGCTTATCTAATACAGCACACAAAGGCATGTTTCTCCTCATCATTATTCTCTAATGTGGAATTTGATTTGATATTTTCTCTCATTCACTGATTTTCATCCAAATTTACGTTTATAGCTTTTGATGACATATGAAGCTCGAGAGTAAGTTCAGCCAGGAACACAATAACACTTCTCAATCACAAGCTATTTCTAATCTTTCCTACTGCGCATGCTCACGCACATTTCCCTCTGTCAGTGTTTGGGGCTATCTCTGGTAATGAGCAGTCTCATCAGCTGTTCTCTTCCATCCAATAGCAAGGTGTAACACCCTCATCGCTAACCAATCATCTTCGTGCTCTCCTTTTAAAATACGATCTTTCTCTGCCCTAGCTCTTGCATGCCAGTGATTTGGGCGCCACTCCACCTCCCCATCTCCACCTCGCATTTGCAGAATCATCATCCACTTCATCACCCATCTGGCTTTCACAGTCTCCAGTTGCCACAGCCACCCCCAGTGTCAGGACTGCGGGGAGGGTTTATCCAGCGACAGCTGAGACAGTAGTTCTTGAATCAAGACGTCTCCCCCAAAAGTCGAAAATACCAAAGACTCTCGGTCAAGCTTCAATATCAATATCATCATCAATGTCACTTGTAAAATTGTAAATTATCTTTCTTCACGTACTTGTCTCTCCTGGTTGAACTCAACAGGTCAACAGGTAGTAGCTGAATCCTGTATGTACAGAATGCTGACATAAAACTGCAGTTTGTTTTCACCGGCAAAAAGCTTTTTCTTAAACCTCTGAAGGTTAACTTGTTAAGGGCAGTTTGCTCCTATTCTACCTTGAATGATGGTCAATTAAGAATTGTGTCAATAAAAAAATAAAGCATGGATGCACGCTGCAACATCTCTTGACTGACACCTGTTAACGACTTCCATTTGGTTTAACGCCATGCATTTGGCAAAACAAAACAAAGGCTGGGGATCATTTGTCATATCTATCTATCCTTGGTTGAAAGGATAGAATTTCATGTCTGAACAGTGTTCTTGCAATGCATTGAAGATTGATTGAACACCAACTGCTTGACTCATTGCAACCAACCTTAACACCGGTAATAAAACTGTCTTCAAAAGAACATTCAGCTTGGCGGAAAGACTCCAACAAACTCCAGTCGGCAGACAAAGCCATATTTAGCCAACTCTGATCGACCGTTTATTTGAGGCAAATTTGATAAAGTGTGAGCACAGAACTCAGACGTGATTCAGACCAATTGTGAGCAGTTACAATTGTCAGCTACAATTTTCAGGCAATTTATCGGCCCTAAAGTAATTCACCATGACAGTAATATCTTTATTTATTCATGTATTAGAAAAGAGGGCTCAATTTAGCCCTTAATCGATTAAAAATTTTAATATTTCCAAGACCATCTAATAACTAACAATGAACTGGAAAAATACATAAATGTACAAAAATGACTATTTACTTATGAATGAGCTGAAGACTGCACCCACACAACAACATCTTTAAAGAAGAATTAAAGCAAATGGATAATCTAAATGAGTCTATGCAACTACAGTAATGGACTAGCGAACTAAACAGCACAAGATGGTACACAGGTCCTGATGACATTTTGTAATATACAGCTTGCATTCAGATTTTGTTTTCATTTAGCCATATTGCATTTAACTCTATTTAAATTTGTCATTCTCTCACAAGACAACTGATCTACATTTCTGCTATTCACTTTTTAGTCTCTTTCAAGCTTCCTGCTGCTTTTTTTCCTCCTTGATCTGCCATAACAAGTGAATTTTCCCAGTGTAGGATCAATAAAGTTTATCTTATCTTCTGTCATTTGCATCAAATCTATCCCCGACTGATGTAGTTGCTCTGCATGTGATGACACAATACATTACCTTGGTATTGCTGAGAGCTGGCTTCCACTATGTTACACGTGTAATCACAATATACATGCTGAGAGGACAGACACAAGAAGGCGTGTTCCCACTCTTCCCGAACAGCACAAATAATGTACATCTGAGACTATTCCTGTCTTTTTCAAATGAAACCCCATCGTGTAAGACCAGGATGCTACAACGCCTCATGATAACCCATATGGGCATTCCAATATGACATGATTGTGTCCTGATGCCAGATTTATGGTGAAGCTTAACACTACTTGACAACAGTATTCATTAAGATTTACATAGATAACGAATGGCCAAAAAAAATCTGGGTCACTTTAAACTGCACTGCACTCATCTAAGAAACATGGCTAGTGTAATCTTGGCTGCACTCTCATTTGTTTCTGTCACCTGCCTGCCAAATCAGATAGGAGCACCATGCTCGATAGCACCCATTTATCCTCCTTCAAGACTGCTAACGCTCCATGAAGACAACAAGCACACGAAGAGGCAAGGAGGAAGAGGATACGAGGGCGGGAGACAGACAGACAGACAGAGGGGAAATAAAACAATAAATGGCCTAGGAGGAACAGAAAGAGAAAGGTTAAGGGTGAGAGAGGGAGAAAGAAAACTTAAAGAAGAGAAGAGAGAGAAAACAGATGTGCTAAAGGTTGACGCAGGTTTACACTTATCTTTCATAGACGTTTCAACACAATCATGTCATCACAGTTACACACACACACACTCACACTTTTGCTACCCAAGAGACATGTTTCTACCTCAAAGCTGACTGTCACATAATTCAAAAAGACATGTCTATCAATTATGCATGACCAGTGCAGTAAAAATAGTTGCCTTGTTGCTGCAGGAACACATGAACACAATGTGATCATCGACTCAACTACATCACACGCCTTCCTCTCATTAGTACATCTCACACTCTCAGGGATTTTAGATGACGCTGTGATAAGTGGTGACATTTTCAGACAAAGGCTGGCCTCTAACAGCTAAGCCACCCACCCTAACATTTTAGCCATTTAGCTGAGACCCTTGTCCAGGGCAACATTAATAGAGTGGTTTTAGTTTGTGTCAGCCATCTAGACTCCCCTATCCTCTCCTTTAGATCCTTCCTTTTAGTGTCTGCACTCACAATTGGATGTATCAGGGCTTGTTTTCATCTTTTCAATGAAGCCCTATACAGGATGAAGAACAAGCTCCATTGACTAGATCTTTCTCTTTTAGTGTTGTTCAGTGTGTTTTCATGTCAGTACATAATTTACGTTCTACTTCCTGGCATACACAGAAAGAACAGGATCCCTACGAAATTACAAACTTACAAACATCATTTGTCTCTACTTTTTACTCTCGCTGTGGTAACAGTGCTTAACTGTGTTTAACGCTAAAATTTACAGTGTAAAGTAAACAAATTAAAGACAGTTGTTACAGATCACATCCAGACATGTTCTAAGACAAAAATACTCTAAAACACTGCTTTGAACAATAATTTACATTAAATGCAGCTTTTCCACAACAAACTTCAATTAACCACTTTAAAATTACATTTCCTTTTTCTCCCTCATTTAAAAAAATCCGAAATCTATAAATATGGAAACAAGGACCATTTCAAACATTTCACTTCTGGATACAATATGCCTCCTACTTTACTGAAGTCCATTCTCAGTCTCTGCACGCTGGAGCTTTCAAGACCATGATTGGCAAGTGATGTCACAAAGTCCTGCAGTTCCATCCAGGTGTTAAACTGAGATTAAAGGTTAGACACCTTTCCCCTTTAGCAGATGCAAGTGAAAACGAACTCTGCACATATATCATTCTGCACAATGAAGCACAAACATCAAGCTACAAAAAGCAACGCATTTTTAATGCGAAGGAGACTTTAAATATGTCATATACTGCTGAATTATTTTGAAAATATATATGTAAGCCAGAGCAGAACTGTAGCACACACATAACTCAAAAACCACTGACAATGCATTTTAAAATTAAGAAATAATGAATAAACTGGAAGATTCATAAATCACATCAAGAAGGACTGCAACTAAGAATTATTTTCATTATCAATTGCGCTGCTGTTTACTTTCTCAATTAATCATTTTGTCTATGATATACGTCAAAAAAAAAACTTTCCAAAACTGTCCAAAAATAGTTTAACATATGTGACAAACAAAAGCATCTAATTATCACTTTTAAGGACTTTCTTCACAGTTTTGCTTTACTGAAACAATTAATCAAATATCAAAGTAGTTGCTGGCTTTGTAAGATTTATTTACACAGGCAAAATGCTCATACACAGACAGTCGAGGTGCTCACTTTTAGATGACCATACACAACTATACACATAAATTATTCACACCAGGAAATGTCCTTTTGTAACCACTTGTGCCACAGTTAGGGATCCGTCCAACAGCTGATCTCCACATGGTTTGAGGAATCAGAACCTTAACCTTAAAGTCAACAGCTCTGTCCTCTAACATTATCTCTTAAATCCTCAGTGACAGAAATATCCACACAAGGTTTAACCGAGCTGTACCCTTTCATTGCCAAAGTCTTCAGAGCCCGGACCGACATGATTCAGTCTGTCCATGCCCGGCAAAAGCTGCCTACAAGTCACACTTAAGGGATTAGTGATTGCTGTTTCCAAAACAATGCGTCTTTGGTATTGTTGAAGTCCTTGTTTTGGCTCTGATATGCACTTCACAACATCCATAAGTCTGAAAGAAATATAACAATGAAACCCCAAAGTGTAGGCTATTTTCTTACTAGAAAATGTGGACACAAAGTGCAGTTCCACTTCAAATCACCAATCAACCAATGAGGCCACCTAACTTGCAATGCCACCATTTCTATTCTCTCCCATCACCTTTCAGATCTCTTCACTGCCTCTGAAAACATACCCCACTGAGATGACAGAGTGAGTCTAAATTAATGAACCTCTTCGAATCACGAGATGGGGGATCGATGTGCTCAGGTGAAGAACTGCTTTAATTTCATGTAAGACACCAGGCTCACAAACAGAACATTTTCAGGATGGCTTTGACGGTAAATGCGAACACCTGCAGGGCGGGAGTCAACACCGAGCAGCCAAAATGCTGGTACACTTTTTACCACAGCAGCTTGTAAATCAATCCACAGTATTCTTTATGCTGGTTTGGCAAGTAGCCGCTCATGATTTGGAGGTGGAATTTTATACCAAAGCAATCAATAGACTGTTTTTCCAGCACAGACTAATATTCTGCCAAGCTCTAATAATCTCCCCAGTTAGCTGTATTTTCACAGTCAACACTGCACTGGACAGAGTGGTTACAGAATATATGGCTAACCTAATAGATGTTGCTTTCACTTGCAAGATTGCAGCAATATGTCAAACGTGCACAGCCAATTTCATACACATGTAATGATTCATTTTTAGTAAAACTGGTAAAAGTAGTCTGGGTTTATCTTCCTCTGTGACCAGCAGATGAAAATGTTATAGTTGCATACAGTGGACATGTGTAGGTCTTGAGGTCTGAAAGTATATTTGCATGGGAAGGAAGCACATTCTTTGACGTTTATCTTTCCTGGAACTATATGACGAGCTGTTTTTTCAGGACAGCCAGTTATTGACCCCAAGAACTGATAAGACTAGAGTGACGCTGTCAGCATCAACCAGTCCTCTGCCGTCAGCTACCGTGGAAGAAAACCATTGAGTCCTTCCCTCTTTCTTTATTTTACCATTCAAGATGTTTTTTTCATCTTACTACATTTTTTTTTCTTGATTAAAAGCATGAATCATTTGCTTTTAGAATTTCATTCCTCCTGCAGGTATTAATCCAGCAAGGTTGCTTCTCTAAAGGAAACTGACCCTTGAGATCATTAAAAAAACATCCCTGCAAAAGAATGAGAGAGCAGAACATAGACATGGTGACAGTGACACAGTCAGGGTTACTGGTAACTGTCTACTGCTGGTGAACATTTTGACACTCAATGTGTAGAGCTACCTTTAAATGTACTGTTGATTACAATTAAGTGACTGTATACTGTATCTAATGTCTTCTGTCTTTTATACCAATAACAGCCTTGCCTGCACATTTTTTTATGAACTCAGATGTGTGCTTGAGATTATATAAATAATGCGTAAGTACTACGACTATGTATCAAGATTAACTTATCAAACAGATGATGGCTATTAGTGGGTACAATACACTAAAGACAACTTTGAGCTCATCCTGTTTAGAAATGGCTCCATTACGTAACAGCAGTTTGAAACTATATACTCCTGCCGCTTCTTCCCTTACAGCTGCTGTGATGGCACGCTAAGTTAAATACACTAATGTAGCGAGATAACAAAAGTGCAACATCACCCACAATCATGCAGTCTCCACCTGGCCTGATCAGTAACAAACTTGATGCATTCATTTGGCCTCAAACCATAGAACTAACGACTAAATTTTTACAGCCAACAGGTAAAACTGCTTTTAACAAGGTGATATAAAGGAGAAATGAGTTGGTGCCTCCAACTCCTCAAATTATAATCGTGCATTTGAGCTGTTTTCTGACGTTCAACATTGTAATAGAGCTCATTTATAGTATTTATCTATAATAATCTTCGATATGATAACAGGGCTGACGAAGATGATATGACATGAGGTTGAGATATTCACAGAGTCCGCTGGCAAAAATAAGTTCTTCAATCTGAAACAGATGCAGCCAACTTCAGATGTTTGGCATTAGTTGAAAGAGCTAGTATAGGGTTTCTTTGCAGAGCTGCCATTATGTATTCAACCATCATTCAACCATCATACAGGGAGGTTTCTGACGAACTGACAGCAGATTTAGCTGTGCAATGAGCATGTATCGCCATTTTTAGATAGAGAAACCCTTATTGTCTAGCAAATATTACACTTTCACTATCATCACACTATCACTCTCCTTATTGGTAAGTTGACCTCAAAAGAAGCCACAGGATCAAGAGGCTTGACCTTGTGGCTTGGAGCTGTGGGAAGTGTAGTAAATGTAGATAATCACAGTAGAAGAAGAAATGAACAATCTAAATTGAGATTATATAACTTGTGATTATTTCTTGCAGAAAAACTCCTCAAATGCACTGAACAATTGCGCAGAGCTCCCGCTAAGTATGAGTGGGGATAAAGTGCACGAACAGCAGCACAAAGGAGTAGAAATACCCCACTCTAGGCCCCTCAAAGTTGGTTTAATATCAAGAGTTGGCTCTTTCTGTCTCACTGTCTCACACACACGCACACACACCCCAAGTGCAGTGTGGCCTCAGACCTGGCAAGCAGCGCACAAGTTTTTGGAGCCGCTTTCTCTCTAATTTAAAGTTGATTGCCGTGGGCCCTCTGTGTGTGACTAGTGAAATATGAGTGTGGAGAAGAGAGTATGGAGGCTTGGACTGAGTTGAGCTCTGTGTGCTTGTGATTATGTGAGTGTGTACACACTAAAGTATTGGACCTATGCATGTATATGTGCATGCATGAGTCTGTGTGGAGGTCTAAGTGGAGCCTGTGCATACTTGTGTGTGTGTGTGTATGTGGTTTTTGGCCAGAGCCAGAGCAGAGATTGGACTGCCAGTGGGAGCAGTCTGCAGGGAATCAGGCGAAGCAGAAGGCAGGCTGAACAGTACCTTTCTCAAACTAGAATGAGGTATTTGGAGGTGATTTTAACTGAAGTGAGCTGTACAACAAAAAATGAGCTGAAGTAGATTAAGTTAGATCTTTGTAGGTCTACATTTATCAAACTGCAAAAAGGGAGATTTTGGACTTATAACAGAGTAAATGTGAGGATTTTCATGGAACAATGACGCAGATGTAGGTTAAACCCCTGTCTCTGATTGGTTTTTACCCTGAGCATTCATGTGATTAATCATGTGAAAACTTGAGAACTACTATGAAAAGTTACTCCCACGCTTAACTGTAACTAGATCACCTTGTTAAATCTAGTGAATAAATCTTCCATGCAATATTTGGCTTGTTAGTGTTATTGCTTGCTCAGTGTTATTTCTCAGAACTTTGATAAGAACAAGCCTCCACCTTGATTACACTAGAGGTAACACGACTACACACAGACAAGCTAAACTAAATTTATCACATATGTTATCTAAAAGCTTGAATGTATAGTTTTTATTACAACCTTGTATATAATATTTTATACCTGTCTCCACAGGTAGGCAAAATGTGTAGAGGTCACCCATATTTGAAAAAAGTATTTCACTATTCTCAGAAATCTGAGCATCTTGGATTTCCCTTTCATTTTTGGATATCCCTGTAACCCAAAAGAACACATTTGTTCACTGAGTTTATTTCTGAACGATCTTTTTACAGATTTTTTGGTCACACTGTTTGTAAAGCGAAAATACATTCCAGTTTCCCTTTTATAGAGACAGAAGATTTGGGAAGCCATAGGTAGACAAACTTCCCAGAGGTAAACAGCAAGGTGCCGGGTGTCTCTCGCTTTTCTTACTTTGTGTACATTGAGTTTCACAGTGGTAAGGTGGTCAACAGAGTGGAAGACCTGAAGTTCTGCAAGACAGTTTCAGAGCCAGCTTGTTTTTATGTAAAGTGAACTGGACAAGTTAGAGATTAAAACTAACGTCTTCCTAATCAGGCCACCCAGTCAGTGAAATGAAATCCATTAACGGTAAACACTATTGTAACTGACAGAGCTACTGCAGGGAGTGGCCAGGTGTTTGGCTCTTCTCTCCACAGAGCCCAGAGTGACTCTGGCAAGGAAGAAACAACAATTAGCCAATCTCTCTGCACAGACTCAGCTGGCAAACGTAAATTAGCTGAATGGATTTGAAAGCAAAGAAATAAACACTGATCAAACTGAGAACCACTGAAAACCTGGGATGTATTAACATCAAGCAAGGCTGGCTGACTGGCTTTCTGTTTTAGCACTACACAGGCGTGAAGGAGGAACATTGCTCAACAGACGGCTGAAAAACTGCAGTCTATGAGGATGAATCCTTCCTTTCAAGTTCTCAAGCACATAACAGTGATAAACAAACTCTCTACTTAAGTGATAAAGTCTTAAATTGGTGAGTTCAGTCAAGTGTGATTGGGGCAATTCAATTCAAACAGTCAAATATGATGAGGACAATTTGCCTGAAAGAAGGCAACACAAACTCTCACCAAACAACAGAAGAATGTGAAAGCTGCAACTCCCTGATGAAAGCTATGTGCAGAAAAAATAACTTCTTTGACATTTACAACTGTTATACATAACTGGATACAGCCACAGACAATATAGTGCAATCACTACGTTCAGCTTGGCTTTCATAACTCCGGTATATATTCATACATCATGGCCGTGCTGATTCACATCATGTGTCATTTTCATGACTCAAAAGTGAAATACAAGTTTCAACACATGAATGAAATCTCCTCCGTTGCCCTCTACAACATGAGCTCTGCACAACATTCGATTATTTTCACTGCTTCATCTCTTTGAAGCATCACAGACCGGCCTGGTTGATAAACACAAGCGTACACTGACGCCACGTTACAGGATTTGTTGGTAAGGTTCAAACTCTGCCACTGATCTGCAATGTGCAATGTTACATAAGGATGCAAGAACTCAGATCCCACATTTAACCCCCCACCCCACTCTCAAAAACAACTTAACCCTGACCTTCTTCACGGTGTTAAGCTACAGAAGACAGAGCGTGAACTTTGGCCCATATTTTGCTTAAAATGGGGAGACATTTGAGCTCATTTTGAACAAAACAGCTCACAGCCCAGTCTCTCTGCCCTTCTCCTACCACCTACCTTCCCTCTCCTACTCCTGTGATGCCCCCAGGCTTCGTCTTTCTGCTTGGTCTGTTTGCATTCCTGTTGAGCTCTATTTAAAGGCTTGATCACTCCACTGGCTGGAGGAATGCACATCTGTAGTGAGACCCCGTCCCACTGTCTCTGTCTTTTTCTGTCTGTCTCTCTGTCTGTCTCTCTGCGCGTAAGTGTGTGCACAGTAGTCGTTTCTAATTGCGGACTCAGCATATTAACCTTTACAGTTGCCCCGGAACTATAATTGTGCTTATAAATATACAAACAGAGATGGCAGGATGAAGACCAATGTTGTTTATCACATCAACAAGTGCTTTTTAGATGACTCATGGTTTCAGTGCTTCTTCTATACACAGCCAAGCGTGTTCCTGTGGTAAAGCAAGTCAATGCAGCAGAGGTGCTTTTGATGTATGTTATCCTACTTTACATACACAAAGACAAATAAACAGTGTTGCATACATAAACAACAAGACGCTTCCCACAAAAAATAATCCACTGGGTATGAGTGTATTACATTATAAATTAAGGCAAATTTCCTCAGTAGTATCTGATACTTTGTCTGTGTACATTCTTTCTTCAACTTTCAGAACAGAAAGTCTGAATTAAATGTGAACCTAGAATATAGCAGAAGCATGTTTCATCAGTTTTCAGTGGAAAAAAACAACACGTGTTCAATTTATCTCAATATTATCAGACATAAATTAAAATACATGATAGATAATAATGACACTGCTTTATGTGACTATTGGAAGCATAATAATAAGACATATGATTATATAGCAATTGCTAACTTAGTCAAGCTAATGGGGATAAACATGTAAGCTAGCAGCATGACACATTCCCGCTGTGAGGACCGGGGTAAATTCACCCTCTGCTCCCTCCTGTCCCGTGCAGTGAGGCGGATAAACTTTTTGCTCCCCCCTCCCTCCCAACACACACAGCTTTCCCCGCCGCTAACTCCCACCCCCCGGTTTGAACAGTTTAAATCACCAAACGTACCTTGGAAGATCTCCCCGAGTCAAACAGGCATTATTATGTTGTCTCCTTCCATGTTTGGGAGTTTGTCGAGTCGTTCTTCGGCTCCCAGGAGAGACTGGAGACGAGCTTGTGGGGCAGGAGAGCAGCAGGAGTCGGAGCAGCAGGAGGAGGAGGAGGAGCAGGAGGAGGAGGAGAGGAAGGAGGACAGACAAGGCGGCCGAAGCCTCGTTGGAGGAGCCGGCTGTCAATCACGCACCATAGTGGGCGGGGCCTAACTGTAAAGGGATTATGGAGGCTGAGCTCTCAGAACTGATCCCAGGTCTGACCTGAGGAATGTGGCAGGGAACAACAGATTAGGATGGTTTGTTTATTTGCATCACTCTTCACTGAAACATTTTCAAACTATTTATACAGTGCTTTATCTATAAATATCAATGATTGAAATATTATAGCTTATTAAAGTTCTCTTTTTTATTTTATTTTTTATTTTTTCATTTATCCCCCTACAATTTTCATCTTTCTTACAACTTTTTATTATGTGGTTTTATTTTTTAATATTATTGTTATTATTATTATTTTGCATTTTTTAATATATTGATTTACTATCTCTTTGTTTATTTTCTAGATTTTTTTCCCTCTCTCCTTACCATCTTTTGTTTGGTTTAATTTTATTATATTATTTTTTAGATATTTTTTATCACTGAATTAATTTCCTTACAATTTTCTTTTCTCCCCTAACGTTTAATGTTTGGTGTTGTTGTGTATTTTTTCATTAGCAATCACTTAATTTTTTCCCCTGCAATTTTCTTCTCTCCTCTAATTTTTTTCAAATAATACATCTATATGCAGCTTTTTGTATTCATGATGAGTTTTTATCTTAATGTAATAAAAGGAGAAGGGAAAATGCTAAAGAAAAATAAATAAATAAATAAAACAAGTGTCAAAATAAATACAATGAGATAACGTTAGTTATCTCAGTTAGTGGTAAGAACACGTAGAACATGAGGGACATTTTGTGTAAACTGTGTTGTCTCCCACTAATTGTATACATATGTGCACAAAGCCACTGAGTACAACAATGATAGGCCACGAATGCTGTTATCCTCGACCAGCTCATGATAATCACACAGATCAAAATTGGCTGTCAAATAGCTGGACCATTTTCATAACAACAGGCAGCATCAGTCAGGAGATGGAGCCAGTGATACAAATTATTGCATCATATGTTTTTGCTTAGTAAATCCCTGAACCGTCACATATGGACATGGATGGAAGTAACACAAGCTTTTCCAGCTTTTATGATCCAGCTAAATGATGAATCTTAGTAAGTGCGACAAGTGGCTGTATTATTTATTATTGTGTCTCTTACTTATTGCATGATGAGTCTAGAAACATATTAAATCCATTAATGATCCAAGTGCTCTATGCTTTAGCAGACAATAAATTGGTTCACAGGAACATCTCATTAACCACAGTGGTGACCTTTTGTCCTCCCTCTTGAACGCAGCTGGAAAAACACATCCGTCAATGTAACATAGTCTGATACACGGCCTCAAAATGACTGTAGGGTAGAATCAACACCTCTCTCATACAGTGTGAATAGAGACCGAAGAGTTTTGGCTTTGCATAGGTAAGATTTATTATTGGGGTTTCATAGTCAATTGTAGGGGTGTGCCTAACAAACACGTAACTCTATTCTGCAATGTCTAGTTTTACTTGATTATGGTGGATTTCATAGAGAATTATGATCATTAACAAATATAGTACATATACTACTTACTGTTCATGTCACATAATAAATATACAGTATAGGAGGAGTACAATGTGATTGCCACAGTGATATAAGAAAAAACAATAGAATAATTAGTTCAAAGTATATAAACTGAGAGATTTTTTTCTCCCATTAGTAACCTCAAAAAACAGTTACAGCAGCACATAGTAAGAGAAGTTGTGTGCTCTATTTCAGGCTGTTTATTTGTGTAGTAACTTTGACCTTTGACCTGGACAGACTGGACAAGAACAATCTGGATGAAAGCTGTGGCAGTTAGTGACCAGTCCGCTCATTAGGCAAACAACACTGACGTCAATTATTCCATTGAAAAGGGGGATTTCAATTTCAACAAACCCAGACGCCCCCTTTACTGACCCTCAGCTGTCAGTTAGAGATTGGAAGAGTTACAGCGCGTCTCATTAGGAGCAGGGCAGCAGTGACCACCAAACAGGCCTAAAAGAGAATTTTGCTCTCTCATTCTCATTTGTTAATAAGCGTAGCTACTTGAGTTTGAATACCTGTAATGTAATGTTTTGGGTGCTGTTAGACCAGACTGCATCTGCTTCTTGTTTTCTGTCCGTCTGCATGGCCCCTTTCTTTCTTTTTGCCGGACACCGAGTTTATCTGCCTGTCCATCTGCCATACTGTATGAGCCAACATACCTGTCACTCTGTTCCCATCTGCCCATCCTTTGTCTCACCTGTCTTTATCTATGGTTCCCCTGTCAGTGCTGTCAGGGTTCTTTTGTATGTCATTTAGCTATCTTTGTTTACTTCTAACTTCTGCATCTCTTATCTGTCACCTCTCTTATCATATGCTTGTTCATAGTGATTCTATGCTTCATGTTAGCAATTATTGGTCTGTATTAATTATGCATATTATAAAATTTTGTACAGGAAGCTGACTACTGTTATTACCATGACACTGTGTAACGCCTGTTTATAATAGAAATCCTAGTTTGTACAGTAAAGATGCTCAAAATGCAAATTTTAGAAATGTCTTTTAGCTGATAAATTAGGTGCAGTAACCTGACAGTAACTGAACGACTTAGTGACAATTTAGGGTAATGAATGTACATGTATCTCCCTTGCTGTAGAACATTTGGTCAAATCACCAGGTCACAAATGAAAATCGACTGTTCATAATATGTACTTAGTGTATTCAAGTTTATCTGTCACAACTGTTGCAGGGCCTCACTATGAAAATGCCTTGTCAACCACCTGTTGCATAATATGATACAGTATTGCTTCCCCCTGCAGGACATTCTGGCTCATTACACATAGGAGTGCTGGCAGAAGAGTGGAATTTGCATAAACAATATCAGTGCATGCACATCAGAATCCTCAGGAAATATCAGATGTTGCCTTTTAACTTATCTTTAAGGTATGTGATTAATTTGTAGCTGTATATGTAGGTTTATATACTACATGAACCTCTTTACTGATAAGACACTTCAATGCCTGCTGACACCTCATCCATTAAAAAAAATGCCATTTGTTTCTCAGTCAGTTTTCATAAAAATCTGTTGGCTGACTTTTTTTTTTAAAGTACTGATTATACTTATTGATTTTATTGATGAAAGTGAGTTTGAGTACTTCGTCTTCATACAGCCCATATAAAATCAGTGTAGATTGATATAAATAAGGTTGTTGGTAAGTGCACATTATTCAGCAACTGTTCTTTATTTATTGACTCATATGACTGTAAAGGAGTTACTTGCAATAACACAGCCACTCAGGATTTTCACTCAATTTTGTTTCCAGTAGCAGCAGGACACTATTTTCAGCAAAAAGGTCCAATAAATACCCGAATTTCCCCTATGGGGGATCAATAAAGAATTATCTTATCTTATCTTAAACCAACTTGTACACTAACCTGTTGAGCACCAAAAGAAAAAGTTAGTGAATAGCTGGGGAAGAATGAGGAAAATTGAGGTAAAGAGTGTCATTTTTTTTTCTCTTTTTAATCATTTTTAGCCATTTCATGCCTTATTATTACAGTGACAGTAGAAAGATGACATCATGAGGATACCCAGGTTTTAATTCCACTCAATGCCATTCTGCTGATGTTTGTGCATTTATTCACTGCTATCAGAATAATGAAACGCATGACAACAAATGTTCTCCACACGATGCTGATGCGTCTAGAACTGGGGTGTAATGTCATTCTGCCGTGGGCCACAGTTGGCACAGTGACTCACCACAGGTGTAACCAGCTGATATTGACTCAGATTCCCACAAAAGTGCCTCGTCTACTCATGTAGAGAAACCAACAACATTCCCATAGACATATTACATTAGCAGGCCTCACACCCAACAACACACACAAACAAAAACACACAAAGAGCACACAAGCACTAGGGCACACACACACACACACACACACACACACACACACACACACACACACACACACATAATAGCACATGTCTGACACCCATTCACACCAACCCTTCCACCTACCCAGACTCATACACACTCTCTGTGACACACACCACAGCCGCTGATGCTTGTTAAGTCCCTACATGGTGTCATTGGAAGACAGCGGGTGGGTGTGGTTTTTGCTGGCTTGTTGAACATACCAGAGCTGAAGTGCTGAACACTCACTGCCATTCACTGATGACACCCTCCCTCTTTCACTCTCCCTCACTCACTTTATTTCCCTCGGTGCGGCTCACTGCAGCTCCAGCATTTACTTGGTGAAGTCCTGTTTTTCAACATCAGAAAGGTAGGGAGTTGTAATGTTGTTTCTCTCTTTTTACCCTCTTCTACATTTGCCATTTCCCTCACTTTCTTTACTTACTTTAAGTTGACTTTTTAAAGTAACTGTCTTCAATGTCTCTGTCTTTTTTTCGCTGCTCTCTCTGTGAACACCATCAGTTTACTGTGGTTCATCTCAAGTGAAGTGTCCTGATCATTTGAAGCCTTTTTTTCTGGAGATTCATCCTTCACCGGTCTTTTCCTTGTGAAGTCCACAGCGCAGTAAATAAGAAAAGATGTCGCTCCCACTGTCAGTGCTGCTATGTCTGGTTGTCCAGCTGTGTATGGGAGATCAGCTTGTGGAGGAAGTCATCACAACAAGTAAGTACTGATATGGATAAGAAGTGTATGAGTATAGACATGTTACAGAGGGGCAAGTGAGATAGAAGAATACTGTGAAACAGACTCACGACCAAAGCTATAAACACATTAATAATATGTTATCCAATTTATGGGAATGGAATGATAAAGTGCATTGAATATTTAAAGATTGAAAGAATAGCTATCTTTAAAGTTCCACAGATACTAGTTACAACCAATCATAATAGTGTCCAGATGTTCATCCTTCTGACCTTAATGAATGTCAAGATGCCAGGAACAGGAAAGATTTTGACACTTTCAACACATAACTTTATCATGTCCTATTGGTATAATAGGAGACTATTTTGTGCTTATATTCAAATCTCTTGTGGGGTCAGTCAAAAAAGAATAAAACCAAGAGTCACTGAGATTCCAATATTTAGCATACTGTGTAATTCATAGTATATGTGACAGTTATTGCAGTGAAGAGCAGAGAAGAGTAAACAATAATATGACTGAGAATAATTTTGTTATGTGTACGGACTTGAAAATAGAACATGAGAACAGAGACAAGATGAAAAAGGGCAGGTTATACAGGTTGACTGAAAGGACGGTCAACAATGGCAGCACCACAGGTATCTGTGTTACAGTCATGACTCACAATCTAGAAACCAGTCGTACAAAACATTGGTGTCTCACAGTGTGTTTGTACCGCACTCTACAAACTCAGGACAAAATAAAAAGAAGAAAGAACATGTGCACCATGTAGATAAAAGAAAAAAATATAAACATAAGCAAAACATGATGACATCAGCTGTTATCTAATCTAATCACTGAGAAGGCAGACAAACCGGAAAAACACATATCATACTTAAACCATGCAGTAGTAGTAAAAGCTTTGGTTAAGGTAAGTTAAGTTAATTAAGGTAAGTTACATAATGTATTGTGTGGACATTTAATGAGTTGTGTTCCTGTGTGACGCGATGGCAAATATTAATGTACTCCATCCGCAGACAGTGACTCTCTGCTGCCGTCTGGTTGGGTAGAGTGAGTCAGACATTTTGGCTGAGTCTGCAGTGAGACAGAGTCACCATTGGTCAGATGTTATTTAATTTGGCAGAGGGGAGTTTGGGTTGGGAGTGTTTAGGCAAGAAAAATAATCAATCAGTTCCACTCAGTACCCATTCAACCAATTTGTTCAACATCAGCGGCTTCTGAACAGCATAAAACATAAAATCAGGACAGTAGCAAACCATGCATTTGATTGAAAGTACACATGCACATATATGTTATGTTTAAGTGCCACAGGGAAAAATGCACTTTAGAGGCAGACTACAACACAAAATGGAAACTATTGCTTTATTGAAAAGTGAAGGAGCTGCAGTGGCAATTTAAAAAAAAATGCTCCTCCTGGTCTCAATTAAGGGATTTTTTTGGATTATGGCTTTGTTTAGTGCTCAAATCATGATTATTAAATTAGATACTTTGGTTAAAGTTAGATTATGCAAATTGTACATTACTGCATGAGCATTAAAATCTAATGTTAAACCATCAAATTTAGGCAAACTTCAAGCTCCTTGTCTTTGTTTGCTGTCCAACTGCAAAGTTGGGTGTGATATGTTACACGTGAGTACGCCCAACTTGGGTGTATAGTTGGACGACGATGCAAAATTAATTTGAGGGTGGGGATGGACGTGCAGCATCTGCTACGTGGCAGCAAAAGCAGGATTTTCAACAAATGATTAATTACAATTTGAAATACTGTTGGAACTGGAATAACATTTGGATGATGGCATCAATTATCATGCATGTGAAAGTAGTTGCACAACAAGCATGATGACATCAGCACAGCATGTTCACATTATCAGAATGGCTATAATGCTCATATTTAGCAGGCATACTTATCATCATCATCATCTTAGTAGTACTCAATAGTAGTTAAACTCTTCTATGGGCAAAGTAACCTGGCTATTAATAATGTTGCATAATAAAGCAATTCAGCCTCAAACTATTCTTAAAAATTAAGACAACTTACATAATGCATTATGTGGACATTTAAATTGTGTTACTGTATAAAATTATGATAAATAATTCAGAGTTCATCCTCGGCGGGCCATGAGTGTCTGTGCACAATTCCAAGGCAAGCAAGCAGAGGACCGACCGACCAACTGACATTACCATCCCTCGAGCCACACCACTATTAGTGTGGCTAAAAACTGTTACCGTATAAAAGATAAACATAACATCAACATCAGCATCATCTTGAGTCTCTCGGCCACCCAAGGTACAAGAGCTACAACTATTATCTCTAAATCCTCCGTCTCTTTCCTTGAGAAAACTGTCTTTATATCCCTGGCCTGACGACTTGAGTCTTGGTTTGGCAGAGTGCTGAAAATGGTTTGGCAGTGTTCAACAAGCGTTCGTGTAAAACTGGCTGAATCCAGGATTTGGTGGTCTTACAGTTTCCAAATCCTTGACTGATGTTCTGGACCGAAACAGCGAATTTTAAGGATGAAGGAGCAAAAAACCCCAAAGGGAAAACACACAATCATAACACTTAGCAGATGACTGATTTTGTGATGGTTTGTTCCTATATGTATGGCTCTGCATTTAACTGCACATGTGTATGAATGTGTGCAGTTCAGTGTGCCATGCTGTGCCACTTCTGCTATTTTCTAGTCTGATCCCTTCGGTGAAATCGTCTGTGTTCACTTTCATCATAGAAAAAGTGCCTCTCCTTGGAGGCTGGTCAGAGAGGAATCCAGAATCCACTGATGTTCAGGAGGCAGTCCAGCATGCTGTGAAGATGTTCAACACACAGGCAAGGAGCAAGAAGATGTTCAAACTGGTCTCCATCACAGCTGCTCAGTCTCAGGTTAGACTCAGAAACAAAGGAACACCATGTAATCCTATGATAGCATCACAACATCTAATAGCTCAATCTCTATCTCTCTGCTCATCTTATCAGGTGACCAATGTGATCAACTTTAAGATTGATGCAGTCCTGGGAAAAACCAAGTGTCTCAAGAGTGAAAACCATGACTTGGAAAGCTGCAGTCTTGAGAAAAAGGTAAACCCATTTTTTTTCTTTGCATTTGTTTTTGAATATATGTTTTAAAGATCCTGCAAAGCGACACATTCAGCCTTAGCTCCGTGTGTTGCATTCATAATGAGCATTCATGCTTTAATATACATACATAATACAATGGCTGAAAATGACCCATTGCCTTTTACACTAAGTTTGATTTTGGAGATTTCCCAATTCCTATGTAATGGATATTTTTCTTTCTCACTCTGCAGCAAATGAAGTGCCAGTTCCATGTGGCTTTCAACCCCCACGACCAAAAACACGAGCTGCTGGTGCACCAGTGCAAGAAAGTTGGGAAGAAGGTTTAACTTTTTGACAGGCTCACCTCGTTTTTATAAATTAGGTTGGGAGCTTTGACTACTTCATTCCATTTTGATACAATGTAGATTTTTTTTTCTGAATAAATCTTTTGCAGCTGATTTTAATTGGTAAGTGTAAGGCATGAGATAGGTAATGATGGACAACTTAAAACAACGACAAATCATGGTCTCAGTAAAACTAGTTTGGAAGAGGTGACCGAAAGCAGATTTTTGGTCAAATAAGGTGTAGATTTTTTTTTGTGGTTTGTTTAATTTCATGATATATCCTTACTAATTTGTTTTCTAGTTTTGTATACCGTGTGTGCAAAAAGAACACTTGATATTCATTCCTTAAAATTTAAAAGCAACAAATTGTTATTTACATGAGAGGTAAAGAACACAAGGATTTTTTATATCACTCTTTATTGAACTGATGGAATTTTTATCTTCATGAATCAATAATGTGATTGCACACATTGCTGAGCAGAGTTGTCTTAATTTTCTTTCACATGTCTGAAAAGAGAGAAAGAGATCAGTAGAGTCCTCAGGCAACATCAACCTGCACTGTGACTTCAAAGCATAAATCTCTTTTCAAACTTCAAGCTTTAAGTTTACACAGCATGCATGACATCAGTCTGAATGCTACTTCCAGTATGTGACCCCTCTTTCACCTCAAACGTCTTCCATTCAATCAAGCACAACAGCCTTAAAAATTCATTTCATTCATTACAGGATGATACTGTATGTAAAGATTTCTATACTCACAGCATTCATATAACCTGTTGATCCTGAGGATGTCCATATCGGACATGTCGTCCCTCTGACCAATTGGCACAGAGGAATCTGGTATGGGAGTAATGGTGTCTGTCCCAAACACTGATGCAAATGCAGTCCTAGAGAAAGCAAATCAAATAAAAGATTATAATCTGATTGAAATGGTCCTTGTTTGATTTATCTGTAAAAGTAGTGGAATAATTCAGTGTCATGAGAAACACTTCAAAAATATTCCACAAAGAAATGGTTCCTTTTCTTATTGCTGTGCACATAAATACCCTATATTTAATTTGTTTGTTTGTTCAATTCGCTGTGACTTTGTTTCAGGATCCTTTTTTTCTCATGTCAAGAGGAAAATGGGCTGCAATCCACACACATGACTATATAACCAATGGATTACATGGCAATGTATAATGAGAAATGTTTCACTCGTAGTGAGGAAGCCAAGGAGCTCTGCATTTCTCTTTAACTCCGCAGAGTTTCAGCATCTTTCAGCACTTTGTTTTGGTTCAGTCTCAGCAGCAAAAACAAACCCACTTCATTATAACATGAAAAAAATGAATACACAACATAAAATATCTCACTCACAATAGTACTGATAATGACATAAACAGATGTTACCTTCCGTAATGCATAACAGAAGAATAGTCATAGGGCGTGTTCAAGTTGTTGGTGTCCATTTTGTTGAAGTTGAAGGCATGTTCTGTGGCATGAAACAATTTATACATATAAATTCCAAAACTGGAGTGCGATTGAGTCTCAAAGTTATCTTAGAGTAGGAATATGTGGTGCAACTGCACCTACTCCTAAGGTGCATTGAGAAAGAGAACAGAGGATTCTAAGAGGGTAAAAATTCCAGCAATGAAGAACAACTTTAAAAAAAAATGAAAATAAAATAATACAATACAAATTATCCTTAAGGTAAAATAAAACAAAGCACTTAAGAATCATACAAGGCATAATTCATTCTAGGCCTCATATACACGTTTTCCACTTTTATATATGGAACATACACACACACACACACACACACATATATATATATATATCAGTATGTTTGTATCAGTACGTTTATATCCTACATCTAATTGGTTAGTCAATGTAAGCATTCCCAGTTCTTAATTTAGTAATTAAATATTACTTAATTTACCTAGGTCAGTACACATTCAGTGAGATACTGCGCACATGCATTGGGGCTCAGAGCTCACCTACTGGGACATTTTCCCAGTTGATCCTGACATATTGGTCCCTGTCGCTCCTTGTATGCTCATGGTGGAAGCCAAGTGCGTGGAGGAGCTCGTGCTGAATGATCCCATGATCGAGGCAGCCATACACAGACAGAGAAACCACCTGCCGCCCTCCCTCTTTGCCGATCATGGACCAGCACCTGCAGTACAGTAAAAAGACAGAGAGACAGGTTTGAATGCTGACAGGCCAGTGTAGTATACAGGACACTGGCCATCACCTCTACTCTTTGCACACTCACCCAAGTTCACTCTCAATGCTGAGGTAGTCAGACTGGCCACGATGAGGAACAAAGCGAATGCAGGTTTTCTTGTGGAACGTTTCCATAGCTTTTTTAATTGTGGCTTTTTCACTGTCATCTGCAATGAAAACAAGACTAATGTGAGTTTTTTGGCATCAGAATATGTAATACATCCAGTACATGGTCGAACTTAAGATTCCATGTCTAAAAAAAATTAATGCCACTCTTCAAATGATTCCTAAAGTCGAAATTATTAAGCTTGTATATTGTACTTACAGAAGTAATCACTGAAGCTGAAGGGTACTTCAACTAGTCCATTGTAGGATTTTCTCCATTTGCAGTAGTTGCTCCAACATTTCATGGCATTCCTCTTCTTTGAAAGAGCAACATCACCTTGCACCAGTAAATGACTGACACCTAGAGTGACACGACACATGGGCAGCGTGGTCAACAGATATAAGAATGATGTGAGTAGGTAAGGACGAAGCATTGATATTCTTGTCTGAAAAAATCAAGCGCACCTTTATTCGCCTCCAGAATTCTTGAAGTTATGTCCAAATGTTGAGGCTCTGTGGTGTTTACACCTAAAATGAGAGGATTTTAGTTCCCAAACCTGAACACCCATTGTGTAATAAGATGTGTTAAGCGCCTGTGTTTTTTGTTACCTTCCTCATGTGGTTGCACCTGCAGAGACACAAAGTGAACATAAGCAATAAAAATTAGCATACTGCCGTGAGAGCTTGGTCAGTTCAATTGACTTTTATACATCTATTTAGTGTCCTGGTGTATCGTCATATATATTTTTATTGATACAGCCCAAATCCAAAGTATTTATTAGGTCAGTTTTCATGTGCTTAATATGTGGTTTGTTTGCCATCTAATGTCTTTTTCCTATTGCGTTGATAATATTTAATGACTCCACAAAATCCAACTTGTAATTTGAATATGCATGTGTGCTAGCCTAAAAATACACAAACCGCTATAGGCAGATTTTTGGGAGATGTCGTGCTGTCAGTCTCTGGTAGTTATTAGACCCACTTAAGTGGGTCTGTGGCCTCATAAAACCATAAATGGCCGTTTAAGAGTTTTTTCTTAAAATAGATGAGAATGAGTTGAGGTCATTGTTTCTGCTCATGACGCTGGATGCTTGGAGCAACCTGCAATTCCTCAAGATGTTATCACTTGTTATTCACTTTCTTTTAACATAATACACTTTAAACATTAACAGAACAGTTATAGAGGGACATATTCTCGTCACAGGTGTCTTACCAGGGAATTGTTTTGAGCTGAGAGGCCTAGCAGTAGAGCCAGGATAGCAAAGAAAAGACTCATCTTCTTCAGTCCAAGACAGGTTGGATGGATAAACTTGGGAGGATTGTGCCTGGCCAGAAGTGATCACAAGGGTTGCAGTTTTGCTTTTATGTAGCCAAAAAGGGAGGAACTGTAAACAGATTAACTGTAAAGGGAATGCATTGATCTCTCATCAAACGTTTAATAGAAGGACAAGCTCCAACAGGAAACTCCCTCAATCCTTAAGGGTGACAGTCAGAAGAGATATTACAAATTTAAGATAAAAACCTCCATGTGTGAAATAGGTACATTTATATACATGCACTGTAGATATGCATATATGATGTGTTTCTTAATCCAATAGTCCTGATAATGAATTAGATCTATATGGGCAAGCTACTCTTCTTTGCTGAAGTCATTTGACTGACATGTTGACACAGTTACAGGAGACCTAATCCACTGTGAACACACTAAGCAAAATATACACACACCATAATGCACTCGTCCACACCCGAAGGTTTCAAATGTCAAACTTCATATCAGAAAATCTGCATGTATATCCACAGTTTTAAAACCCAGCTGACAAAGAGCAATACAGTGTTATTTAGTATCTCAGCAAAAGTGGAAATTAACGCACTGGCATAGAGTCTGAGTTTCCTTTTCAGATGGAGATCACCCAAACAACATCTGTGGATCTCCTCCCTAACTCTAACAACAAAGCCATGCCACACACACTCTTTCCATTTCTAAAAGGCACACACTGGTTTGGCGGACATCACATGGAAACTCTATCCTTCAATAAAACAACCAGCTACCATTTATTCTCATTTGGTCATTCATCATGTCGGAGGAAAATTACACTCAGTGCTGGGTAATATGAGGCTGTCTTGTGGGCTGGGGAAGCATTTATAAAGTCTTTGCCACTAAACAGACAAGGCAGCACTGCTCACTCTACACTGCACCATTATTTAACTATTATGACAGTGTTTCCCACTTGTAAGCAGTCTCTTGTTTTACACACACACACATACAAAGTCATGTTTCCATCACTTCATTGGAGAGGACATTACACTGACTTACATTCACTGGAAGATCGGAGACTTACCATAACCCTAACCTCACCGTAACCTTAAGGGTAGTACACACCCACACACATACAAACAGACACATACAAAGATATATGTAAATACATATATTTACAATTTTCCTCTTTTATTCCCCCCGAAGTCGCTGACGTTTTTTTTTATATGGCTGCTCCATTTTAACAAATAAAATAATAGATTAATAAATAAACTCTAGATGTTGTGTGAATCACTTTTCCCAAACATTTTCCCAGACACTCGTACTGACACTGACGTATTCAGTATTTTTAGAACAACAGTGTGGCTCCACAGAGTGAGTTAGTGGCCTAATAAAGAGAGTGTCAGCCTCTCTGTGAGGCTCCCGTGGTAGATGTTTGGGTTCAACGGCCATCTCAGGGACAGAGCAGATAAGGTAAAATAAGCCTCACTGGCGTCCTTGGAGAGCACCAAGCAGAGACAACAAACAAGTTCACAAGTTAGCAGACAACCAGGCAAAAAAAAAAAATTAAAAATTAAAAAAAATAATAATAAAGACTTGAGTGTGTGACTATGGGGGCACAATAGATCATGAGGTTTTTCACTCATATCTCAAGGATGACACAATATAATTCAAGTCTTACTTCAATTTTGTTTTTTATGTGAACAGAGTAAAGATGTTTGATTTACTCTGAGACATGATACAACAAACCAGTAAAATAAATACCATCATGATCGTTAGTCAGATCAGTCTTGTTTAAACGGCAAACATAACAGCAACATAACAAAATTATATCCAATTGTAAGCTGAATGACACGCTTACACTTTCAAATTCCCCATAATCTGTTTCTTTTTAAAACTGTCTATTTTTCTGTAAAAGGAAAAAATTATTCCAATTCTTGACATCACAAAACCTAAATGAATACGCACCTGTGCTGTTATTCGTTTGAATTGTTTACACTGAGATTATGTTAATTGGCTCGTGTATGTATTTAAGTATATATAATGTAATATAACTGAATTCAGTGAGTACAATTAATAACATAATAGGTCGTGTTGGTCCCACAAATTACATTTATTAATGAACACACAACAATGATGTACAGATATTTACAGCAGCATCTTACAATTGTACTTATTTTACAAAAGAAATGAAACAAACAAATCACATCATGAATGAAAATGACATAAGTGACTTGAAAAAAGTACCGTGTATTTTTTTTAACTTAATGGTATCAGCACGTCATTTACCACCTTTGAGTTTCACACCCAGATTTTGCAACTTTAACCTTGTTTATAAAGTTAAAGACATTTTTAAAAATGTAGTCTATCAATTCTTCACAGCTGCTGTTTCATCCTCAGTGTGGTGCTGTGATGAAAGACTGGTCCTGTGCCAGTGATTCAGATCAGCAGTCATCAGACACTGGTCTCAATGTGAGGTGACGTCTTACAGGTCAGCATGTAGGAGAGGAGTCTGTGCTGCTGGTGGTACCTGACACACACACACACACACACACACACACACACACACACACACACGCACACGCACACACACACGCAAACATATGAGTATAAAGACATAAGTAAGCATCAAATCAATAAAGGGCAATTGAAAATATTGGCGCCATCACCTGTTGTAGAAATGTTACTACAATAATTTTACTTTCAGATGAGTCAATATAGTCTGCACACATCTGTTAGCAGTTGCAGGTTATAAAGACTATAAAGACAAAGCCTGACAATATACCAAAAACATCATATACTGACTTGCCAACGATCCTCTGTATCTCTCTGTTCTCCTCTTCTCTGAGTTTCAGTAGAACCTGCTCCAGAATAGGAAGCTCCAAGTTCAGATACTGGGCTACCTGAGAGGAGAGGAGAGGAGAGGGCAAGACAATAAAGAAATTTGAATCTGTAATAGGGGAAATATCGTAATATAAGATTGTGCAAAAGAGTCCTGACAAATAACAGAAGAAAACAAACCAAAATACCAAACACTACAATGTATGTTCAGTATATGTCTGGATCATGACATCTGTATTTACATGATAGAAGAAATATATTATGTTTTAATTAAATCACCCAGTTATTCTTTGCTGCTACAATAAGAAGCACAATGCTTATTCTGGATGAAAGAAATGACAGAAAATGCTGGCTGGTTTATACAGCTATAAACAACTTCTAAATGCTAAATCTAAGATATATTTTCCCCCTCTGATTTCCTCTACAGGTGAATCAGGCCAATCATTTTTAATTACTACTGTATGTGACAAGCAGATTTGAACAGGAAATACTGCCTTATAGGTGCAGACACATGCAGATGTGCAGGAAAAAAGGGGGTAACATGTTCAGTGTTCAGGTGGAACAAGAACTAAAAAACATTTTAAAATACTCACTACAATGTGCAAACAGGGTTCAAGCAGACTTAGCATATATCTACTTTCACTACAGCTACAACATAAAAATGAGACACTGAGAAAGAAGTTTTAAAAAGGACAAAAAACTTTATAATAAGCTTTAATATACCTTGTAAATACGACGTAATTGCAGTGAAAAGGGGGGAAACAGTGGAACATTATTTAACAGCCTGTATTTAAGAATATAAACATAACCTATAAAACTATTTTATGGTTCTTTTCTCAGAGAATATTTTGTTCCCCAGCAACAAAAAACATTCCAACAACAATTTATAAGAATAGCAAAGCACTCCATTCTACAAAAACAAATTCCTTAACATGTTTTCTTAAAAATATCATAATTCTAAAATAAATCATAACATAAATAATTTCACTCCAATATCAAGACTATTCCTTGTTGTGCCTGCCTTGTTATAGTATTATTACTATTGCACCCTGTAATTATTCAGTAGGTACAATAATTTAAAAAATACAGTATGAAGTATTATAAGTCTGTCTTAAAAACAAAATCATAATCCCTTCTTTCTCAGCTTTTTGTGTTCGTCCCTTGAAATAACATAAATGCAAATGAGAATTTTATTTACACCCGATTACACAGTAACTTGCAGGCTTCTCTTTAGTTATACACTATCTGAAAATACTTCATGTTTATGTGGTCACAGGATTAGAGATGGACTTAAAATAATTTTTGCAAGTTCTGGTACGTCTGTATCATCAGTGGCACAAAAATAAATGCTCTGATGTTTGATTCTGGGGAACTGATACCAACACCTGACAAATACAATCCATATTCTAGATGAAGAATTCTTCCATTGTTAAACTCAGATGCAGCCACACCAACAATACCTGCATACATTAGGTCTTACTGCACTCACGTCATTGCTGACTTCCTCTTCATCCATGTCCATCAAGAACATCCTCATGATGTCATCAGAGGGTCCCTGTAGTATTCGCTCCCATAGGGGCTGGTCTCTGTCACTGAGCTTCCTCTTTTCTGGACAACACACCAACACAGCATCAGTATAGCATTGTGCTGTCTTACATTGTCAAATAATTTCATTGACTGTGCAACAGACAGACTGTACCTCCACTCTGGTGAACACAGTACAGAGCAAACTCCTGTGGGTCGTTCTCTATCTGTAGGATGAACATACAGGAATGATATATAAACACTTATTGTAAATGTTTGTTCTGATTTTCATTTTCTTCTTAATAAGTCACATTACTTCACAGTCTGTACTTTTGGTCTGTCTTGATGATTCATAATAGATTTCTTGTCTTAAAAATATGTTGCATAATCTACAGTACATTGAAGAAACAAAATTAACACCAGTTTGGCGCCCTCCAGTGGTGTAACAAGTGTTTTTCTTTACTTCATTAAAAGCACTAATACCACACAGTAAAATTACTCCACTGCAAGTCCTGCATTCAACACCACACATGACTAAAAGTATGTAAGTATTATCAACAAGATGTACTCAAAGTAGCTAAAATCAAAGTACTCTTTCTGCAGTAAAATGGTTCCTGTCAGTATGTTTTACTACTACATATGATGTTTTGTTACTGCTGCATTTATGTGTATGTTGTAATTTACTCCTGTAGGTGATTAACTGCATTATATCTTGTTAGGTAGTTTAACGTGCACCAGTGCATCATATTCTCTCATCATGTGTTGGTAGCGTTGCTGTCCTGTGAGAACCACATCAACAAAGTCAACTTTTCATCAGCTCAGCCATTTTCAGCTTTGTGATGATGCATTTTCCAGCAGATCCAAGAAGTTATTTAAATAGTTTATTTAGCTTAAGAAATAGGAGAACTGTCTAAACTCATTTGGGAGCACTTAATCTTTCAGTTTACCGGAAAGTTCATATTCAAAATCACCAAATTTAGAGATGCATGGTTACATGAGTTGTAATCTGAAAAGTAACTGTAACAGTAACAGTAACAGTAACTGTTTGACAAATGTAGTGGCGTAGAAGTATAAAGTTGCAAAAATGGAAACTTTCAAGTAAAGTATTTAAGCACAGTAAAAAGACTTAATGCAGTTACAATCCACTGCTGGTGACCCCTAATTTATGTTGTAGTGATTAACCATGCCAGAGCTTTTTTGGAGAAATGATTATCTCCCTGCACCTTTGAGTACATACATGCTGTGTAATTTCTTAATTTCATAAACAGTCAAAAATCATACATTGCATACAGGTTTCAATCCTGTCAGTATAGATGATATATATAACAATGCCATACCCCATACAGAATTTTGCTAATGGGTGACTTTTGGTTCAAATGACTACATCACTGTGATCTGTTTTCTATTTGTGGGCCTATACATGAAGCAAACAAAAGTTCACCTTGAACTTGTTTAGTAGCTGTTCGATGACCTGGTTCGTGGTCATCCTGCTGGAGATACGCACTTTAGTTGCAGTGCCAAAAGATGGAGTGAAGATAGAGGTCTGTGGGAGACAATGAGAGATTGATGAGCAACAGCACAGATGGGAGTGAGGGGGAAAGGAGGATGAGGATGGTTGAGGGAGGACATTAAGCGGAACTCTACCTTATAGTTATAGAAGTGTCCATTGATGGAAAAGCGATGCTGTCTCTCTTTCTCTCTTTGTGCTGCTGACTTTCCTCTTCCCCTTCTCCTTTTGACCAATGAGGCGTCGCTCATACAGCGAAACAGGTTGGACTCCGCCTCCAGCTCCGCGTTCTTCTGCCTCGCAGGACGCAGGGTGGTCGTCTCATAAACAACTGGGCCTTTGGAGTGTGCACAAACACACATATAAGATGTTTCATAGTCAACATTTGGTGTGAAGAACAATCACAATTTTATGTGAAAAATAAACTAAGAATTTGTTTGTATACAATCTATAAACTGCTTTGTATCCCTATAAGCCAGACCGATGCTTGAGATCCTCTGACAGGGGTCTACTCATAATTCCAATATTATGACTTCTGCAATGTAATGCAGAAGTGAGAAATGTATGGTGTGAAAACAATATAAAGATATGGGAGGAGAATGAAATGGCACCTGGTAAAGGACTGGTAACTACTGTGTCTTGTGGTGTCTCAGCCATCTCATCTATCTGGTGAAGGTCGACATATTCTCCCCATCGCGTCATGCCCCTGCAGGCGAGAGAGGAAATGATCTCAGTTAACGTCAGCTTTACATGCTTTAATCCTTGAATGAAACAGTTGATTCATTCAACTGTTCCTCTGTTTTAAAACCTCACTTCATTTTGAATTGAATGAAGGACAAATTACGACTTGTAGCAAGAACGTGCTAATTCTCCGTCTTTCTCCCATAGAGAGCAGTCATAAGTGGATCAAGGGTTGTTCAAACATCGACATGATCCCTCTTATGTCTTGAGTGCACTTTACAGGTGGTTAATCAGCAATTATGTCTATCTCATGAATCCCCAAGCTCATATTTGGCTTCACAATGAGAAGGAAATGCAAAACCCATTGCTCAGTTGTGGAGCCCTGTACAAAAGTGCCTTTGTTAGCACTGTAATTCCAAAAGTCAATTTTTAGTTTATGTATTACCTAGACAGGGTTGGGCCTTTAAAAGCTCCTAATCTCCCTTTAAAAACCAAATAGATGAACAATGCCTCTGATTATATAATCAACCAATATTAGTTTAGGTATTATTCTTTGTCCAGTTTTAGCTGGTCAAACACAGATGACGTTACATTGTGTTAAAATGATTCCATCAGCAAAATGGACACCTATCTGTTTTTTCATATCTGGCAAAACAGGTATGAGGCTGTTGGACAGATATAGGCTCATATACAGATATATTGCACACATTAATAATATTGTACAAAAGCTGAAAAGAACCTCTTGTTTCCAATCGGGCTCACTGGACTGGTGGGATCATTTGAGATGAGAGGAGAAAAGGGAAGCATCTGTTTATCGTCCTGTATTTTCAGCCTGATGGGCCTCCGCACTCCCCAGGAGATGTTCAGGAAACCTTCCACCACCACCTCTCCATCCTCACCCTGTTACAGAGACAGACCCAGAGACACCTGTACGGTGTGGAATTACAGTCATACATTCAATTGTTATACCTCTTCATGACCTAAGTTCACTAGCAAGTATGCAATATATAAGAGTACATAACATACTGATTTTGTGGACAGTTTTATTTAAGTGACACTTTTTATAAGAGGAGAGAAGCTTGTTGAGTCGACCTCCTGTGATGCACAGCTGTGACTAACTGCGAAGTAATAACATGTCTAAATGTTATTAAATGAAAAACAAAACTGACTGGGACAGAATATAAATTGATGTACAACCCTAGGACGCTGTGTACAACATAAATAAAACAGAATGTGATTAATTGCTAATCCTCCTTGACATGAACTCAATTGAAAACAGTCAGACAATATATTAAGTGTTTAGCTTCATCAGCGTCATTAATTTTTGTAAATATCTGTTTATTCTGAATTTGATGGCAGCAACATGTTTCAAACAATGTGTCAGCAGCAACAAAAGACTGTGAAAGTTGTGGACTGATCCAAAGAGTATATATGATAGTATCATGAATGGGTATGGAAGGTTCATCCTGGAAAGGCTCAGTTGTTCACAAGCAAGGATGGAGATAGGTTCAACACTTTGTCTAACACATGATTATATAAAGGAGATTACTACATGGGCTCAGGAAGACTTTGTGAAACTGTGAAACACAGATTGTTTGCAAATGATTGTGTTCTATTTTTATTAATGTTTTACACAATGTCCATACTCTGGTTATGAAACAGAGTAGACAGTCTTGAAAATATAATTATGACCTACCTGAGAGAAACTGAGGTGCAGCTGAGTCTGATCCTTGAGGAAGCAGTTGTAGGTTCTCAGCAGTGAGAGAAACTCTGCTCTGGAGTGAACACAACAACAATGAATGAGCCAAGATAAGGTGTTGCAGACCGTGACACAGCGCAGAGCAGCACCACACAAGTTATGTAACTGTATTGTTTTTGTATTCATCCTCCAATTCAAGCTGGTTATATTTTGCCTCCTTTCAATCATGTTTGCAAAAGTCTATGCACTTTCAAGCTCAAATCTCAGAGTCTCATCTGTGACCCACCTGGTCAGTGTCCTCCCGTCCCCTGCTTGGATCACTTGGAGACGAGCTGCTTCATTCATCTCTGCTTGCGTCAACTACTGCAGAGAGAAAAACAAATGGACAAATCATTCATTGCAACACATTATGTCCTCACATCAGATACAGGGCTAAAGCTTGAGCTCGAAGCACCAGAGGCTGCAGACTTGTTGAATGCTCCCTCGGTGAGCGTGCTGCTGCTGTGCATGTTCCTAAATACTGACACCTGAACAGCAGTGTGTCAGCATGGAACAAGGAAGTGCACAGAAAATGAACTTGAATCTGCACGACACTGCTTCCAAAAAAATCGACAACATAATTAGTCTTACCTCCTCTAACATCACAAATCAGAGCTCTCTTCTTCTTTCTTTGTCCTTCTGCCTTTCTTCTTTCTGTGCTTTAAATATCTCCTCTCTCTCTCTCTCTGTCTTTCTCTCTGAAGTTTTTGTGTTATATTTATCCATCTCTCTCTTTCGCTCTCTCTCTCTCTCTCCATGCCTTCACTCTTTCACTTTCTTTTTTTGTGCTTGTCTCCAAGAGATTTAATAACAGTGCTCCACCCAGTAACCAGTGATGACAGTGTAGACCCAGCCATTTGTTTATTCTTTGGTCAGAGACATTGAAGCCTGCGCCCGTGAACAGAGAATACTGGAATATCCACGTGGCTTCTCTCTCTTTTTTTTCTTCTTTTGCTCTTTCTTCTGTTTGTCTGAATTACAGTGAGTGTGGCAGCAGCCTGTCGTGTTTGTCCCTTTCTTTCACTCTTTCCACCTCTCTCTGTTTCAGCCTGCTTGCTGGCAAAAAAAAAAACATCTCAGGTATTCAGCAGCTGTCATCTCAGCAGCTCCACCACTCCCCTTTCTGACTGACAGTTGTACAAGATTTAAAAGGTGAAGTACTTTCCATGCAGTGTTCATAGGAAAATGTAGGGAATCCCACACACACATATGTATCTATAATATGGCTGTGCAGATCTCTTTATAAATGCACATGTGAAATCCCAAAACAACATGATCCAGTGTGTGAAATGATCACATATGCTTTGTCACATGCCATATATGTGGTGATGTCTTACATTTCACATGTCAAATATCTGAACACATCATTTGAACTGATTACATAAACACATCAAAAATGTTGTGCGAATGTGTAACAAGTTATGTTAGATTGAACAATTCAAAATTGTCAATGTCACATATAATACAGAAATGCATACAAGAATGCAAAATGCATGTGATCAGTACCCATATGGTGCTAGTGTAAATCATATGGACGTTGTTGTGGAGACAAAGTTGAAACACAGTGAAGCTGCACTTGAAAATCAATGAAAGCAGCAAGTAAAATAAGTGTGAGGTGAACATCTGTGCTACTGTACAAGCATTCTTTTGTATGTTTATTTCCTGCTTGGCTGAGGGAGAGGAAGGCGGGACTGAGATTGCACTTTACTGACTCAAGGTTTTATGTTTAAGTCTAGTCAGGTTTATTTTTATATCACAAATTTGCCTCAAGCAGTTCACAATCTATACCGCATACAACATCCTCTGTCCTTAGTCTCATTCATGTTTGCATGAGCTTAAATTATGATAGGATTCTTTAACTCCACCAGGTGCAGGATTTTAGACCACATCACTCATTTGCCATCTCCTGCTTTGCAGCTTGCTCATTTGTAAATCCAGGTTGTAGACAGTGACTGTCCAGGTGTGCATGTTTTTGTCTGAACAGACATGTCAATGGGCAATCCTGTACAAGCTTAACAATATTTTAAAAGCCTCCTCGCTGCAGAGTAAACACAGAAAGGAAAGCATGGCAGACAGAAGTGGTGCTGTTTTTGGTACACCATGTCCATGGAGCTCTTTTTTTATCTGTAACTTGAACTCATGTGAACACTAAACTGTGTCTTTCAAGCCTCAACATGCAGGTTTTAAGGTCCCCTGGAGCAAACACATCCAAAATGTGTGTGAGTCTCTGTGTGTGTGTGTGTGTGTGTGTGTGTGTGTGTGTGTGTGTGTGTGATTTGTGAATCACATGCCTGTCAAAACTCAATGCAAAGCCAACACAGGAGAACTACTGATAAATGGTCAACAATGCAAAGTCAATAATGTGCTACAGTTCAGAAATCCAACACAGGCACTGATCTGTTAGTAGCAGTAGTCCTAAGCCTGTGCTCTAAGCCCGGAAGCCAAAGGATCTCACTAAACAAGTCTATCTGTTATGCAACAGTTGCAAAGAAATAGGTCATTTATGCAAAGCAAAACATGTGGTTTAGAATTTTTACAATCATGTGTCGTGGCCACTTCCCCCTAATCAGTGATCTACTTCACTTCTAGAGAGGTATTACCACCAGAGTTTAGGGTTTTCTTGTTATAATGTGAGCTGCTGGTGGACAAGTGAAAGCAGCATTAATGAATCAATGCAACCCAACTGGTGGCAACAAGACCAAACATCTACACACTGTCCTCATGAGGCTTGTGAGAAATTGTTTAGGATGACTACATTTTAGAAGCAGGCTATGCAAGATGCTCTAACTTGTAGACAAAAATGTCATTTATAGAATATAAGATAGATGTTAAATAAAGCCTGTAAAAATCAATTTAACACAGCATTCAGAGAAGTGCTACATCAGAATTTAGATACTGTATGTAAAACTATCCATGATGTCATAATAAATTTCTCTATCAAAACCCAAACATCACTCTGATATAAAGGGCAGACCAGAGGTTGCAGCTATATGTACACAGTAAAATCCAAACTTTTTCGTGTAAAACTGTGAGCCAGAAAAAAAATATAGCCAGCGGGAGAAAAGCCAAGGTAGACGGTGACACACCCAGTCTCTCGCTTTATTGACTTCCTGTATGTCACGCCCCCTCTCTGCCTATCTCCCTCTCTCCGCTCCTTTGTCCCTTTGTGCTGTTTAACACTTGATCTTTCTCAACCACATGCACAGATTACACCTAAAGATCTGTCCTTAGTACAGTGCCCCCTGTTGAAAGTAAGTCCTTCTCTTGGGTTCTGTTTATTTTGAATATAAATACATTTGCTGTGTTACACTGATTGACGAGACACATACCTTAAATCGAATTCTGGTTAATATATCTTACTTTTATTTAGAAATAAAAATACCTGTAAACTGAGTTGTCATTATTTAAGTTATGAAAAAGGTATGAATGCTTTTACAACCCACATACAAACAATTAATGCAAACGTGAGTCTTGTTAATTTTGATTCTGATATTACCGCTTGCCTCAAGAAGTTGACAGTTAAACGAGAGTAAGCTGTTTGATATTCACATACAGCAACATACACTAAACTATCACAACTGTATACATGAAATATTCCAGGTTTTGTTGAACTATTAAATTCTGGTAAATTCAAGTAAAGTCTCTATTAACAAACTGAAGCATAAAATAAAGAGGATCAAACATACGTTCACTCCTACCTGGCCAGGCTTTCAGTCTCCAAATAAATCGAGCTGATTCACTCCATGTTTGAGGTCGTGTACCTTGCGTGCGTGTGTGTTGGTGTGTGTGCTTTCATAGGTCCAGAGTACAGTTCATGTGGTAGGAGGTGAGCTTATGTAGCACAGTGCAGCAGCTGGTTAATTGTTGCTGAACACGTTGAGACAACGTTGAGAGGGAGGGACTGACTGACACCAGATATGACTCGCCTGCTGTGTGTGTGTGTGTGTGTGTGTGTGTGTGTGTGTGTGTGTGTGTGTGCCTAGAGAGAGAGAGAGAGAGGTAAATACTGGTTAGATGACTTGCTGTGCTCCAACTTTCAAGGTTTGTCATTTAAAGTTCCTCAAGCTGACTAGGATGTAAGAATATCTGAACTGCCATTCCATCGTGATTGAAATTATAAATTAAAGGTCATTGAATACTAGAACGTAATCGTTGAAATGATGTAGAAACAATGGTTATATGAAATCTAGACGCCAATAAATTATTCTGATTTCAACTGAACCTTGTCTAGGTGCCCATATCTCGACGGCAGGGGCCATGTTGTTGTCACTGGTGGTCAAAAATCTGAGTTGATCACTGACATGTGGAATCCCCCAGGGTGCGATTCTTGAGCCACATTATTCAACCTGTACAAGCTCTTTCAAGGTCCAATTATACATAACTTTGCTTATCATGGCCATACAGGCAGCACTCAGATTTATCTAACTCTTTCACTAAGTGACTATTCTCTTGTAGACCTACTCTATCAATGCTTAGAGCAAATAAATTCCCTTCAACTGATTGAGCACAGAAATCATTGTATTTGGCAACAAGGAGGAAAGAATGAACATTACTGCTCAGCTTGAATCTAGCGCTATAAAGATGAAAAGTTTGAAATCTTGATGTTTTAACAAGGTTCAGGTCTGAGCTTTGGCAGCCACATCAAGGCAATGACTGAATCAGCATTTTATCATCTCAAAGAAAGAGCAAGAATTAGAGATCTCAGACAAGCTTGAGAGATGCACTCATACTTTACTTCCAGCAGGGTGGGCTATTGTGACAGTCTATTTTCTGGTCTTTCCAAAACAACGTCAAACAGCAACAACAGCTAATTCACAAGGCTGCTACCAGCCAATAACACGGCTTTCCTAGTCTTAAACATTAAGCCTCGTTGCAGAAATGCTGTTGTCACAATTGATGGAAATGCTTAAATGTGATGTGAACTCGGCTGTCCAATCCTGCTTCCTACATCTTCGGAACATTTCCATAATTCATCTTACGTCTGCAAGGCACATTATTATTTAAATGATGAACTTGTATGGCATGTACACCCATACGAGAATGAGTGCAGCCTCAGATGGTCTGGTAAGTAATTTTAATACCAAAAACCAGAAGAGAATGAAAACTTCATTATTTATAGATTGCATTTCCTTACATTTTTTGTCTGCATTTTTTCTGTTATTTCTGTCAGGAAGGGTGGTTGTGGACTCAAGTGCATCACACAAACCAATGCTTAGAAAAGTCTTTAATGAAAACAGAAGAAACCTTAACAAAAACTCACGGCAAGGTCAGGCCCAGGAATGTCAAAAATCCAAACACAAAAACATCAGGAACGGGCATGGCATGACATGACAAAGGAGTATAAGTACAACATGAACGGGATCGAGAACAACAGGCACATGAACACGAAGAGAACAATCCGACAAGGGCAAACTGAAATGAACTGACTTATATAGGGTCCTGATAGGTGATTAGCTGCAGCTGGGAACACGTGACATGATGAGGCAGGAGTGGCTGGTAAGTGAGGCAGAGGTGGGGTGATAAGGAAAGTACAGAGACCTGAGGTGAGAAGCTATGGCAGGTGAATAGTGACAGAGTGACAGAACTTAGACATGACAGGACTACCACAAGACAAGACATGGGCATGACAAGACTAAGACATGACAAGACAACAACATGAGAAGAACTAAGACATGAACTTAGACTCAAAACTAAGACAAAAAACTAAGACACAAAACTAAGACATAACCAGTGCTGAACAAAAACACGTCAGGCAGAATGTGCATAGAACAAAAACTAAGGCTGACCAAAACTAACACAAAAACAGAAGTCTGACTGGCCTAACTGTGACAATTTCACGTGTTTGCTTGTTATTTAAATCTTATTTATTTGTATTGTAGTGCACTCTACATCTGCTGGCTTTCTTTTTTTGTGAATTACTATAACTTGCATAAAGTGCTGTTCAAATAATGTTATTATTATCAGTAGTAATAGAACAGAAATGTGCTTTTGTTTATAACATGATTAAGAAAGTCACCTTTATTCTTTACTCAGAGACATAAAAGTGGGTTACAGAGCAGTGGGAGAGGGACAAATGGGGTTTTAGATTCTTGATGGGGGGGACTTTAGCATTGAATGACGTCATTGTCATTCTACAATTGTTCTGATTTCATAACAATAAAATGTCACAATATGAAATCTAACCACAAAGTACATTTAGTTTCTGCACAGCTCCACCCTGAAGCAGGAATTTTGAAAAGATCTAAAATAATGCACAGAACAGATTTTGTTTTTTTCCACAAACATTTGTCATTCAAGGACGACTCCATCTGCATGATTTTCAAGTTTCAGGCAGTGTTGCGCTTTTCAGGTTTTTCAAATGGAAACTCCCACTCAGCCATCAGCAAAAGGGGGCGATGTAGTTTACAGCAATGACATCCAGAAAAACCTGCGTCAGGTCAAGTGGGAAAATGTTTATAGAAGGACGTGGGAAAATAACATTTAGATGCTAAAACATACTTTGACTGTAATTTACACTCTATTTAGGAAAAAACCTCAATAATAAATAAATACATCAATAATGAACTTTAACAAAGGTTTGCAGTGGTGTTATTAAATTCACATGGTCACATGTGACTTTTAACTGTAACCAAGTGTAACCAGCCTGAGTGTTTATGCTCTCTAGATAGAAAACAGCTGCCTAGGTCAACTGTTATGAGACGAACGGTGTAATTCAATGCTCCACAATTAAAGAGCACGCAGGATGACTGGTTGCATATAATGCAAACTCTCTGGGCAAAAGCCTGGCAGAGTTAATTAGCTGTGAGCTCTGCTCCAGCAGTGGGGTCTGTGGAAATCCTGGAGTGCAACACATGCTTTCCAGTCTCTCAAATAAATAAAGCATGTTTACACTAGATTCAGTTTACTATTGTGATTGAAGTTCAGGAGCAGCTCGTTGATGTGTCAGCAGAGGGAGCCAGAGTACCAGTACAGAAGCTGTCCAGAATGATACTGCTGAGTCAGTGGAACCTGGAAAAGTAGTAGTTTGACACAGATGTTTTTTCTTTTGTCTTTTGATCTGGTCTTAAATCTTTGTATGTGTTCGAGATACTTCAGTGTGTTACCTTCATTACAAAAAACAATACTTTATTACAATAACATTATATTCTGTCATGCAGTGATACAAATGACCTTGCTTGACAGCATCACCTAGTGGCGTGATTTGTCATCAATTGAAGAACTCCAAAAATCATATACTAAAGCTGATCAGCTTTGTTTATTGCACATACTGTATGTTTGTTGTTTTATCTAAAACTTGAAGATGGAGGAAGATGAGAGCCAAATAAATGGACAGTATTGAAGTGATAAAGAGAAAGGGACATCAAAAGACAAATCAATGGAGAAGGAAATAATTCTGTTTTGTCACATGACCAGACAAAAAACAATGGCACAACACTATTTATGGTATCAGCACCTATAAAACTGAAGCCTCATACAGCAGCACAAAACAACAGTCACAAAAACATCACTTAACTTCTGTTAAAGCAACAGTTAACACCCCCATTTTTTAAAAAGACAAAAGTTTTTCCTCATCAACAATGTGTATATCTGACCGTCTCTGGTGAGGGAGTACAATGGTTGAGTTCATCCAAAGCAGAATGGATAAGCAGCAAATGAAGTGAAATGCCATTCCTTTCCTAAAATAAAACAGGACATACAGGCTGGCAGGCAACAGGTGGACACAAAGGCTGCCTCCTGGACTCTCTCTGTGTGTGTGTGTGTGTGTGTGTGTGTATGTCAAAAAGCAACCATAAATAAATGTTAAGTGGAGAGCTGGAATATGCCTGTATGTTAATTTGTTTGTGCAGTAAAAATGTGTAATGTGTACAGATGTTCTGCAACATGTGTTACATGTATTGTTAATGGAAGAAGACACAGATGCAGAGTACATTGATGCAGTGTATTATGACCTGGTGATCTTTCTGAAAATAGAAAGTTCTCTTATCTGGTAACATCTCTTGTCTCTTAATGGGTGATGTGACTCTTCCCTGCAGCTTTAAACACTGTTGTCCTCTTTGTGTCCTATAGGGTAAAGTTCTATATGACAATAAATTACAACTTGGACAAGATTGCATAGAAATGTGGTTGGACATATGTGGCAGCATATTAATGAAAAGAGGATTTTATTTGTATTATTTATACAGCAATGTTTGCTGTTTCTGTGTCTTGATCTCTAGTTCTGTTGTAGCTCCACTGGCACAAATGTGACTTATTTTAGCTGACATAGCAATAAAGAGCAGGACCTTGAATCCAGCTTCTTCTGTGGTTTGATAAGTAAACAGTGGACTGACTCTGTTGTTGACTACTCTCCAGCACTGGAGCCGTTGGAGCTTTGAGTGTGGCTCCAAAAACCTGAGTGACTGTACATGAGGACATCCAACAGCTGCCACTGTCCATCACACACACACACATACACACACAGACAGCGACTGAGCTGGTCCTTGTGGAGCACAGAGCATGGCTGTCCCTGGCTACGACACACGCAGACGCACAGACTGAACGGACTCACCGGGTGAACCAACAAGAACGTCTCCTTACCTGCTATGGGAATCTAACCACCAGTTTAAACTGTACCTGTCCAAAAGGCTTGAGCCATAATGAAGATTGTGGAAACCATTTCAGTCTTTCTGCTGGTTCTGGTCACCTCAGGTTATGGGCTTCAGAGAGGTACGTGAGATTTTCATGAGATTGCATTGAGAGGTTATAAAAGTGTCTTTTTTAACTTAAGGTGTTAAAAGTATATGTCTAAATGTAAAGATATAAATAAAACATGTATAACATTTTAAATGTATAGAAGTTTAGAATCTGTTGTAAGGTACGATAATACATTACATAATAACAATAATCATTATAAAATGTAAACAGAAATCACAAAAAACAGAAGAAGAAGAAACAGATCAAATATATGGCTCCTGTATTTACAATATACATTCTGCTTATTGTGTGCACGTACAAGTTAATATGATGAGCACAGTAGGCTACAGAGAGTAGTATGGACAGGTAAGTATAAAGGAACTATCATGGAGAGCATATTTTATTATTTCACCTTCTGGCCAGACTTTTTTCCTAAACACAGTGAAGGTGGAGTTTCCCCCATATACGTAGCGCTGAGATCACCTGTTTTCCACGACATCCTTGCAGGGAAAAGGAGAAGGTGTTTATAGGCCTACATAGTGTAAATGTGACTAAATCTATATCCTTCCTACACACTGACATATCCTCTCTGCACCGTGTTTCTAAGGTTGTTAGGAAGCGACTATTCCCTCTGTTGTCTTTATTCCCAATAAGCCAGATGTCCATAGGATTCACCTCCATCACAGCCCTACATGATGAAAAGCAGAACCACCTCACGTTTATTTCCACAATGGTTGTAATTAAGCTCTCATTTATGTTTGCATTCGTATAAAAATATTGGTAATGAAAAGAAAACTGGTCCTGAAACAATGACTAATGGACGATTCGTTAAGTTAAAGACTGTTGACTGCAGCCTGTTCAGCCACAACCTCGGGATTTCACGACATGTGAGATGGGTACTATCAAATGTTAGCACAGTTTTATGGTCACATGAACGGGCCTGCAGAGCAGACCATTGACATACAATACTTTTTTTGTGAGCGCAGATATACAGTATATGCTGCAAATTGGCTCCGACAGACAGGTGGTGGAGATGCTGTCACATTCTGCCGGGGTTGATATCAGCAGCTTGGTTGGGATGCCATGGTGCAGGGCTGGGCTTGGCATACGACCCGTTTCTTGTGTAATATGTCAGTGATGAGAAGGCTGAAACGAATGTGCATGGCATCTTTCTTGTTGATCCAAATCCTTGATGGCATCCTGTCAGCGAAGACTTGTAGATGTGAGTGAGAAAAATGAATTAACTGTCAGTGATGTTATCAGGGAATGGGTAGAATTTTATTCCCCAGAGCTCCCACTTTTAGCCACATCATCCTCAGTATGTAAAAGTAAAAGAGTGTGTTGTATTGTAAAAATGGTATATGCTAATTAGCCTCTTTGCCCCCTAATTTCACATATGTCCAGCTTCATGTTTCACACACAAGCATGAGATTGATACTGTATCAATCCTTTCATCTCACTCTATTGGACAGAAAGCAAATAAGCATATTTCCATAATGCTGAACTATTCCTACAAATGCATCAAGTTAATTTTTAACATTTATTAAACTCAAATGAAGCAACATGAGCAAGATTTAGCTTTTTAAGATTAAGTTGAATTGACTGCGACGTGACAGAGCATGGTTTTACGAACTGCCACTACAAATCAATATTAAGCAATTCCGGATTGACAAGTGCTGTAAACATCATTATTATATTATTATTTTTGGCTCTTTGTTGTGGGTTTGAGGCGTGGATCTGTTGCGCAAAGCCGTGATGGATGTCACAAAGGGCTTCACTTTCATGAGTTCTGCTGAAATGAGCTGGCTTTTATTAGCTCTGTTGAATTTAATTTGAAATGAGTGTGAGCAAACAAATCAAATTGGATGTTGATTATTGTGTCCCCTGAAAATAATTACATTATGTGGAAGGCCTCCTAAAGACACAGTGATCTCCTGAGAGACATGAGACAGCTTTCTGGTTTCAAGCTTTCAATCTATTAATTAAATGACAGCATAAACCAAAATGTTACACCTCCATTACTGCAGACAACACGTAACCATTTGGAAGCCACATTTTCTGTCTTTTCTAATTACCCATGTAGTTAGCTATGGAGTGAGCCAGTCTAGTATGCTCTACCTGGATGAATCAAAGTGACTTCTGCTGGTTAAAGAGGGTGTTTTAATGTTGCTTCACATGTCTGTGTGAAGTAAGCCTCCACAATGGATGGGTCCCTTGCAGACATCTGATCCCCTGACATGCCACAAGAACAATACTATTTTTGTGTTTGTTCTTGTTTTTCCACAACAGAGGTTTCAAGGAAAGAAAACGCCTGGTATCTGGTCTGCATGATAGAGTCAGAGAAAATCCTGTTTGTGATTTTCACCAAAGTATGGAAAAAAACCTAGAGGATAAACTGCAAATCCAAGCAAAACACCAAAGGAACCAAAGGATGTTTTGAGTTACAGGCTCTCAAGATGGCCACTATTGGGCATATGGGAAAGAAATGGAGTTTAAAGTTTGACAAGTTATGACAGCAAACTCGAGCTAAAATATTGACGTTATCCCAGGATTTTACAAAGAAATTCATTTCTGGACCTCCACACATTGGTAAAGTCAACCCTGCACACAAGCAGCTTTAGGTTTTACTGTACACTCAGGAGTGATAATAAGAGGCACTTGGTTTTAATCAAGGAGTTTTTTTGTAATACATACAGTAGAAGCCAGATGTGACCTTCTCCAAAGCCATTTCATAACAACAAAAGTCTCGTAAGGTCAAATCCGGTGAGACTCTCGTGTGCTCTAAATAATGAGTCATGGTTAAACATGAGCACAGCGAAACCTTCACTCTTCAGATGTTGTCCATGTGTTCAGACACAATATTGGCAAAAGTATGAGTAACATGGTGAGGAAAAAAAACACACATTTGTCAACAAAGACACTCATAAACCGAGCCTCTGATACGACGCTATGCAAATACAATCCACTTTGTTATTGAATTAGATTTTTCTTTCTACTTCCTACAGGGAAGTGTTTTCTGACTTTCAGCGAACTCTATCTGTAAGCCACAACAACATCAGCAAAATGTGTGGTAAAACCTGCCCACAGTGAAACCTTATACTCACATTTTTCTGTAAATATTGAAGCGTGCCACGTTTTCAAAATGTTTGATGAAACATGACTAAGAGGCTACAGCCACAGTAGCCGCTCAGTGAGACTGTATTTAGGCACAGTGGCGCTTTGAGCAAAAATGCTAATGCTCAAGTTTAGTTAGATAGTTTTGCAAGTGTTTGGTCATAAAGCAAAGAACTGGATAAATCAAGAAAAACCACAGGGTCACGAAAGGCATTAAAATTCATCCTGAGAGGAACATAAATTGAAATCTATGAAATAGTTAATAATAAAATAACCCCACAAATATGAACCTCACTGTGACGCTATAGAGGAAACGTCAGGGATTCATCCTCTGGGGACCATGTATCAAAACACATTTCATAGCGGTCTATCCAGTAGATCTAAAGACATTTCACTAGAGGTCATAATTGTCAGACTGTTGGCTGAATTACAATCAGGGGATCACCAGAGTTATCAGGATTCACTGACGAATGTGTTTACAAAATTTCATGTAAAAAATGTCATGTATGGAAAAAAAGATTTTAGACTCCATATGAAACAGTGAAGCAGGTGAGATATTCCACCTTACTTTGACCTTGGCAAAAACTGCATCCCAGTATTTAAAACCCAGGTTGACCTCCTGTCAGGACTTCAGTTTGATTTACAGTAGCTTTCTTTCCATCCCCCGTTCACGAGTCAAACGGCAGCAGTGACCTGTGGTCGGGGTTGTGGATGTGGACTCGTTTCACCAGCAATGTTATTGTGAAATCTTTGTTTCTCAAGAGACCAAACAAGCATAATGTCCTTCAAGCCCTAATCCTTTTCTTCATTCTCCTTTCTTCTTCTCTCTCCTCTGTTCTTTCCTTCTCTTCTCTCCTCTGTTTTGTTTTGCCTCTTCCTCTCCTTAGTTCATAGAGAGTTTAAAGTAACTCCAATGCCTCTGATCTCAATCCATATATAAACAGTTGCTGCGTCACCCCAGTGCTACTACTATCTTCTTCATCCCTTTTCTCTTTCAACAAGTCTTTTCTTTGTTTTCACTCCCCCTCTCATTTTGTGCTCCTCAATATTTTCACCCAGGGTACAAAATAAATCTCAGACTGCCTTACTGATACTAAGCTGCTTTCCTTTATACCCTCATCTACAGTAATATCCTTCTCTCCTGCAGCTCCCTTTCACAACTGGAGCTGACCTAATGGATGTAATAAATGTTGATCACATCTCTGGATCCACCTGGTTTATATCAAAGAAATGAACAGGTGGTTTTAATAATTTGTATATTCAATGGACAAAGAACTGGTAATTTACCCACTTTCTTTTTTTTAACAAAGTCCATCTGTTGAAACAGGATAGTGGAAAACAGTGTGTGCTCTGGGGATGGAGCATATCCTTGAACCTTAAATTAAAATCTCCATCCAATTCCATCCATCAAATTCAGTTTAGATTTAAAAAAAAAAGCCATAACAAATCTTCACATCAAGTTCAACTACATGTCTCTCCATCTCCGTTATCCTCTCTTCCCTCTGATCCTTTGCTTCTTCCCTCTTTCTCAATACTTTCTGTAAAGTTGCAAAATCCCAAATTGCTTCAGATGTAATTTCAACAATAAGCAGACCTCTCTTCACCAGCAAGGCCACTCTTCTTATTCTGGACGCGGGTCAAAGCTGTAACGAACCTCAAAAACCTCTGATCTGATCCCATTAGTCAACGGTCACAGGGACTAAAACAGGGGACCCCATCTAAAATAGGAATGCCAAGAAGGTCAAATAATTTGGATGAAAAGATGCAGCTGTTTACACGTCCCTGTGATGTATTATTGAGAAACAGTGGGCTCAGTTTTCATGCCTATTTTTACTACAATAAAATGTGCATCAGTGGTTATGTTTTACTCAATGTCTAATTTGAATGTCCTGTCTTTTCCAGATACTGTAATGGCTTTCTTGCATAGTAATTCATATCTTCATGTTTTCTTCCTATGTGCACCACCTATAGCGCCTCGTATCATCACCTTATTAGAGACAGTGGATGTACTGCTGGATCACAATGCCACCTTCATCTGCGAGGTTGAGTCCCGTCCCCCCGCTGAAATCACTTGGACCAAAAACAACCACCCAATAATGTAAGTTAAACATTAGGGATGAGCGAGTACACCACTATCTGTATCTGCATCTGTATCTGTTCAACCATCTACATTATCTATATCTGTATCTGTACTCGGAGTGGGCGGTGTCTAAACCGGAAGTGGGTGTGGAAATGGGTGGGGCTTAAATCTGTACATTATCTTAAGTCTGAAATTGATATGGAGTGATCAGCAGTTGCTAATCTACTGTATTCAAAGCCTACATACAGTATATAAAGCTTAATTTGTAATATTTATGATATTATATTTATTTTTCTGAACTGCAATGAGAAAGTGGCAGATACTGCATGCAGCCATATACAATAAAAATATTAATATGGGCTACTTTGTGTGTTCAGCTATATGTGTGTAAGTGGTCTGTCAGACTGTTGCTTCTTTCTTTCTTTCTGCATCACTTTTGCGTCACATTTTGGCTAGCACTGGAAAATATGATAAAACAAATGCAACACTAACAGCCAATTGCAAGACTGACATTAAAATCATTTGGTAAAATGATAATAACATTGGCTGCCAATTTTGTAAAAAAAAAAAAAAAAAAAAAAAGTAAATCCTGCCAGCTGCAAACACTGGTAGTCACATACATCAGATATTTGGATTGCTCCATGTAAGGTTCATATTGGATATTAGTGGCAAAAAGGTACTGTTCAAAAGCTCCTTATATTTCCACACAATTAAAAAGTTAATTGCCTCCAATAAACTCTTCAGACTCCTCTTTGCTTCCCATCAGGTACTATGACCCCCGGTACATCACCAGGGAGCAGGGACAGATGCTCGTCGTCCCTCGTGTGAGAGAGTCAGACAATGGAGAGTACTGCTGCATCGCCAGTAACGGCATCGGAGAGCCGGCCAAGAGCTGCGGAGCGCTGCAGCTGAAGATGAGTACGTCTGCTTTCTTTCCATTGTTGTCCAACTGGAGTCTCATCAATCTTGTGTCCAGACTTGTGAAAGAATTTGCAGAACAATACGTTCGCAACGGCGCTCAGACAAAAGGCTAAAGCATTTTTATCTCGTCTCTCTTTTCTGTCTTTCCATCAGAGCCACAGATCAAACGCCATCCGACCAATGTGACCCTTCTGGTGGAATCCAAAGCAGTGCTGCCCTGTGTTACACTTGGAAACCCCAAACCAGATGTCACCTGGCTCAAAGATGATGAGCTTATCAAGGCATGCACCACTTTTTTATTTTTTTTTTTTTACATCATCACATACACAACTACAGGAAGTTGTTGGAAGCAGCTACATGAAGCATTTCACTGATTTAGCTTTACTTACAAAAGTATTGGCTTAGAGTATAGTGCAGTGTTGTTGTCTGTCTAACTAGAACTGGGAATGGGTGCAGACCGCAAAGGCATCCAGACTTCACAGAATAATCTAGGTTATTAATGTTATAATAACATTAAGAAACCAATTATTTGAGTGAAAACAACAAATCGTCTCATCTCTCCCAGGTCAGTGACCGTGTTACCATTCTTGACTATGGTGCATTGAAGATCCATAACATACAGAAAGAGGATGCAGGCCAGTATCGCTGCGTGGCCAGGAATAGCTTTGGTTTGGCCTTTTCAAAGCTGGTCACCATAGAGGTCCAGGGTATGTATTTAAATATGGTTCACTTGCAGTGCTTCATATGCACAGTACAGATAAAAAAAACTGTCAGTCATTACAATAGAAAACACATTTTTTGGTTGCAGTATAAGTATCTGAGGCTACACTGTGTGACTGTGTGTTGTTTGTGTGTGTGTGTTCAGCTCCAGCACGAATCCTGCGGGTTCCTAAGGAGAAGAGGGTAGCCTATGGCAGCCAGATTTCCCTGGAGTGTAATGCCACAGGAAATCCAATCCCCACCATCACCTGGCTGGAAAATGGGAATACTGTGAGTGCTCAGGTTCAGCGTGTTTGATCTTATAAGGCAATAGGGGTTTCTGAACGCTCCTTTGATGCTGTGGAATTCATTGTATCTATAAATGTGTCCTCATCAAGGTCATAAAGTGTCCAAACTGCATATAAGGCAACACTCTTCACTTTATTTGTGCGATCAAATGCAATGTAAAAACATTGTTTATGGTAGCTCCATACATGCTCGTCCCGGTCTGCTCGATCTCACACACATGCTTGTGATCTCTCCAGGAATATTCTTGTCTCCTTCACAGTGGTTGTGTTTGGCTCTAATGTCGCTCAACACAGCCAGCATCAGAGAAAATGTATCACGTAGTTGACATTTTGACACATTGTCAGCTGGAGAGTCTTACATAATGGGAAGGCTGTGACAATAACATGAGCAGATATCCAGGAACGTTGACATGCAGTACAGAATTACTTTTTCAAGTTTTACTTCTAAAACCTTCATCTTCACCTTCACAAACTTTGGCACTGATCTGAGATGAAATAATTTAAGACACCTGCAACCTGCACACGTGTGTAGTCTTAAATTAGCAGCAAATAGCTACTTATCTGGCAAAACACTCTTTTCTTAAGTGCTTTAAACTGAGTCTAAGACACCTTTCACAGAATGGCAACCGTCACATCCTTTCCTTTGGTAAAAGTACTAGTACCACACATGTATACTCTACAGTCAACAACTAAAAGACCTGCATTCAAAACCATACTTCAGTAAAAGTATCCAAGTATTATCAACAAAATGATCTTAAAGTTTCTATTGTCAAAGTACTACAGTAACTAATACAGTAGAGTTACAAGTATTGTATGTAGTGGAGTATAAGTATAAAGGGGCATTAAGTGGAAATACTCCAATACAAGTGCCTTGAATTTGTACAGTGCTTGAGTAAATGTACTTTGTTACATTCCATCTCTACTATCTGCTGTTCATGCTGCTTGATCAACAAAACAATTAATATCTTAACACAGTCACAAAAGCAAACACCTCATAGTGATATAGTCATGTGCTTGAGCAAGGGCGAACAGGCAAACCAGGACACAAGGAATGCAAATACACACACACACACACACACACACACACACACACACACACACACACACACACACACAGTATACTGTATGTATGCTTTATGTGTATACTATACAAACATACAAGAGATTACCCAACTTATCCCTCACTCTGTCTGTCTCACACACAAATTACAACATACAAACATGCGCACACACACACACTCAATGCATTTGATGATTGGCTGTGGGATCAGTGATATAAACAGCAAAGGAATTCTCATTATAGTGACAGGGGATTGAAGAGATTGCTTTCCATTTAGCCAGTGATACAAAGTGTTATCAGCTTTAATCGAGTTGTCTTTTTCAAGGGAGCAAGCACCAATGTGCCTAAGGCCTTAAGTTGTTGAATGGTTTGTGTTAACTGCTGACTTGGGGCCTGAAGATTTGAGGCAAGATGATCCTATATATATATAAAGCTGACACTGGGATATTTAGCTGTTACAGAGGGCTGATGTAGAGATCATTAAAAAAAGATAGTTATAGGAGATATAAACCTGCAGGTGAATAACAAGCACTATCACTGGAGCTGATTTTGTGACCCACAATGCCAAGTGTCCAGTTATTAGGATAAGTCCAATAATCCAATGATAATGTTCTGACATTGTGAGTCATTGTGAAGGTTTGGTTTGAATCACACTCACAGTTGTAACCACATGCAATGCTTTTTTTGGACAGTGGCAGAAGACGTTATTCATGACTCATGTCAAAAGCATGACTTTTTTTTTCTTTTTTGGAAGTGCAAGCATCAAACTTAAGTAAATACTTCCTGTGGACTGAGGAGACAAGTGATCAGACTAAGAAAGAACCGATTTTAAGATAAGATAAGATAAGATAGGATAAGATATTCCTTCCTTTTCACACAGTCACCCACTCTGTAAATCCATGTGCATTTGGGCTTTGGTTGATCTTTTTGTATGAACTGAGTTTAACTGAAACTGAATTACAAGGTTTTTTGTTTTGTTTTTCTTAAATCATGGACCTGGCATTACATGCTTGACCACCTTAAGAATATTGAGCGGGACTTTTTTTTAAACCAGGCAGCAGACATTTTTTATGCGTGCCGTTGCGGGCAGACATAAACCACATAATGTCTGGGTATTTAATAGCCTTGGGTGCAAGCTACAATGTGATTACAAGCCCATAATGCTTGTAAATGCTATGTGTGTGTGTGTGTGCTGATTAAAATGACTATGTGAGCTGCTTTTCTGGCAGCTCATTGAGGTCATTAATTTCAGTGAGGGGTTGGATGGAGCTCGTCCTAAAAACAGACAGTGTCAGATACAACTTCAAATATAGACACGTCGCACGTCGGCACCTTGACTCACCCGCTCACACACACACAGGCTATGCTATATATCATTTTTATATATGCGCAAGTGTGAATACAGGAACTAAAAACAACAAATACATTTTATCTGGCTGTATCTGCCCTGTGTGAATGCCAGGGAATTTTTAAATCTTCCAAATCATTACAAGTGGTTATACATGCAGGGTATGCACTTTCATCAACTCAACACCCAGGAGACTATTACATGATGATCACTGTCTGAACACTTTGTCAACAAATGTTTTCAGACAACTTAAAATGCATTTTCAGATTGCTGATTGTCATTAAGGGACAAAAAAGACAAACTTCATCAAGTCTGTTCTTCCTACTCTTTTGGTTGTTATCACTCAATTTTGCATTACTGCCATCATCTGGTCAGGACCGGGACTAAGTGGATCAACTGTTACTCTGTCTGTTCTCTAAAGCTAAAGCTCAGATCTTATGGTCTTAGTCTGATCTGAACATTGCCAAACACATAATCTACCTATGACATAAATGCTACCTATTGACAGACAACCAATCACTTACAGCACATATTGACTTCAAACTATGTTGTATCTTTGAACCCATTGTGATTATACATGTTTCAACCATGATGTTCTTTATTGTAAGGATGTTGCTCTGCATCTCTTGGATGTTTCAATAGGCAACTCTTTTCCGAACACTGTCAGAATGTTTTTTTTTTTTTCTTTTTCAGATCTCAGGTGCATCAGTCGAGGAGACGTTGACAGGAGAGGTGATCCTGTCCGTTCTCAAGGTGACGGTGAATAAGCCGGCTCTGTATACATGTCTGGCCTCCAACAGACACAGTGCCGGAGCCAACACTGTGAAGGCAACTGCTAGAGTCACTGTCGCAGGTAGTTTTCATTTCTATCAGACAGTGAGATATCTGAAAAACCACTTATAGTTACTTCTAGCTCTTAGGCCTGTGTGTGTGTGTTGGGGGTTGTTACCACTTTGTGTCGAGTTATGTTAGCTGCCAGTTATAGTAGCTACGTTTTGTGTGGCTTCAGCTGTTTCACCACCCTCCATTTGGTTAATACCACAGCCACACTCCCCCACACACCCCGTGACCACAGTCGCAGTCAAAAAAAAAACACACATCCTCCCTGACCACACACACTGTCCCTCCACCTGGCTGTCCCTCTGTCCCCTCACATTTATCTATGAGCTGGTGAGAGAAGCACCATGGTTGGTTTTATCTTCCTACTGACACTGATCTTTCTCAATTTTTCTCCTCTCATTTCTCTCTCTTCACTCTTCTCCCCTTTTCTCCTACTTGTGTTTCTTCAACCAACATCTTCTGGATATTGCCACTTCCCCATAGAGTGGAGGTAAGTAGAATTGGCCTTATTTCTATATGATGCAGTTCATGAGTAAAGCGTTGCAGCTCGGTTCAACCACCTTGAATGAGCACACTGCCTGTCATTAAATTTTGTGCTTCGTAACCATCTGTGTGAGAAACTAAGAGCTGTTGCTTCCTTCAAGTCTGCTGTCGATAATATATGTTTTTGCTCGGTCACACGAATCTGCAATGCCAAGAGGGAGCTGTTCTCTCAGTCACCCATATGGTGTGAGTCGCATTTGAACTCTGCTGAACCACAACATAACCCCAGTCACCACATCTGGACTATGTAACTGCAGAGAGAGAGAGAGAGAGAGAGAGAGAAAGGTAGGAGATGGAGAAAATGTTGGCCTTGGGATGCCTGATGAGATTTTCTGAGGTAAACGTGAAGACGGAGGATTGCAGGTCAAAGACAGACAGGCGTTAGATCTTATACGATTTGCCAACTCATGACCACATCTGGGCCATATATTTACAGATGTTGAAGCATAGAGCCTCATAGAGACAGTAAAGAGAAGGGGGACATGATGGGATGATGGTTGTGATAGATTTACTGGTCAACGTTTAGTTTGATGGTTCGACTTCGAACTCTGCTGAAGCATCATCCTCCCCAAGAGGCGACATCTGGAGATTGTAAGTGTTGCAGCACACAGACAGGCAGAGAGAAACGTGGAGCGAAGGATGTCAGACAGACAGGCAGAACAGACCGTAGATGTGAGGCAGACAGAAAGAAATGTGGGTGGTGTCCGTGCTGGAAGACGTAAGAGCTGAAAAACAAGCAGGCGGAGAGACTGGAAAACAGGCAGGATTATGTGCGAACTGTATCCGTGACTGATCTAGAGACGGCAAGGACGTCCAACAGGCAGACACGTAATCTCATATGAACCTTCTGCAACCTGTTTCGAGATCAACATCTGGATGATTTTAAAGAGGATATTTTACTTGATACAAGTAAACCATTGCTTATCATTTTCTTACTTTCACATAAGTTCACCAACTGTCAGCCAAAACAGTAAAAGATCGATTTTTCTGGGGACCCACAGTCAGCAACAATATCTCTTCCTTTTTAGCAAAATACACATCCCCTTGAATTGCAAATGGGTCCAGGCAATATTATTGAAAGGCAGTCATTTTCCCTACTGTAAATGCTGATTACTAACACAAATATCATACGTTGTCTGAATCTGTCTGAATTGAAATTAGCAAACTTAATAAGTGCTCTAAATACTAACATTGCACAGTAATGTAAGTCAATGACAATATACGTCAAATTCTACATGAGACATCTAATAAAGTCAAATCCAGGGTGCTGCTGTATCATATATAGTTACAGCCAAGCAGAAACAAATACAATATGTAGTCCTGGAACATCCTGATTCACTCCACTTGCAGTGCACTTCAATTATACCATATGATGCATTTGTGTTTTTAGGACTTAGCATTGGAGCTACAGCAATGGAATACTGAGTGATAGAGGGAAAGACAGGCTGAAAAAAAAAAAAAAAATATATATATATATATATATGTCCAGTTTGAACTCCCGGCTCAAGCAATCAGATCTTATTGTTGCATATGTGTGTGTGGGTATTCATGTGTGCCGTCTTCCCACAGACTCTACAAGGGCATCGCAGGCTACTGCAGTGCGTATCGTGGAGATGTGTGTCGCAACATCCTGCGCAACGATTTGCTGGTTTTCTTTAACTCGTCCCTCTCGGACCCCGAGGACATGCAGGAGTACCTGGTTCAGAGCTGGTGGACGGAGCTGGAAGAACTCAGCGTGCTCTGTAGCCCCGCAGTGCGCTCGCTGCTCTGCCACTCCTCATTCCCCGACTGCAACCCATCAGGCTTAGGACCGGCACCTAAACCTGTCTGCAGGTAGCTTACATATGTGTCTCTCAAGAGCAAAGTATATGTGTGAGTGTGAGACATGAAAAAGTAGATCCAAAAATAATGCATCACTGAAGGAATGAATGAATGATTGAAGGAGTATCATCTATTGTTGCCCTTACAAAACAGAGAGCACTGCCTGGCGGTGAAGGAGCTGTACTGTCATAAGGAGTGGTTGGTGCTAGAGGGCAGCAGTTCAGTCCAGTCTGGTCTCTACAGCTCTGTCCCTGGGTCCCACAGTCCCAGTTCACTGCTGCCCAACTGTCAGGCCTTACCAAGTCTTCACACAGACCCTGACGCCTGCACACATGTCCCCTTTGTAGGTAAGACATCCCTAACTGAGACAGTGGTGCTTCAAAGAGCAAGCATGTGATCAAAATGTGAGGAGTTTCTGGAGCAAGTTATTTTCATGCTTTGCTTTGTCAAAATTTCATGGACCCTTCTGTCAGCAGTTAGTTTATATGCATGCATTTGTGTGCAGCTTTCAGTGTGCAGTGTTGCAATGGACGAACACATCTTGTTTCTAGAATCTGCAGAATCAAAGAATATTTAGGTCTGTACTGCAGAAACAGCTTGAGCACAGCAATCCTGCATCAAAGCACAGAGGAAATGGAGCGTTATGTAAAAGAAAAGTGTTGGCCGTGTGCAGTTACTTGTACGCTGAGGGCCAAAACAAGCCCGGTCTGCTAGACTGATACTGATGAGGTCATTAAGAGGGCCGGGCGAGCTGAGCCAAAATATACAGCTGCAGGTGTGTGAAGTGTGTTTTAAAGTCTCTAATCATAGTAGTATGTACGCACTGTAATATAATCTTAAATGTCCTGAATTGACCTCCTGCTTTGATTTCTGCTTTGATGATATTTTCATTCAGATTACTTCATCGCTAATGTTAAAGTTCTTGATCTGTTTTTTTCTATGTTTCAGACATCAAGAGAGATCAAATTACAAGTGAGTGTGAAGCACAATTGTATTCACTCAGTCCTCAGAACTAGACCTCAATACTTAAAAATAACATATTGATCTTATATATGTTCTGTTTGGTATCAACAGCAACATGTTACAATGACAGAGGCCGTTTCTACCAAGGCAGCCTGAATGTGACCAGGTCTGGGATACCGTGTCAGTCATGGAGCCAACAGGTATTGTGGTTGTCTAAGGCAACTAAAATATGCAGTACAGATACAAAATGACCACGTGTAAAGGAGGAGAAATTTGACAAAAAAGTTAACAGAATTTGTTTAATAATTGCAGCATCTGCTTGTAGAAATAAAAGATTTCTTCTGTCACATGCTTAAAACTGTGAATCAGTAATGATCTGCCAATCACAATCGCTACAAAATAAAGTTCAAAGAATATGAGGGAATTGTTGAACATTGTTCCTAGGTGTTGATAGTAAGGCCGCCAACACATCTAATGCCTGTATTTATAGATCCAAGAGTCTAACTTTCATACAGATTTAAACCAGTAAATGATGGAAGTGTGACTGATATTTTGTGTGTGGATGTTCGGCTTTATATCAAACATCCCTGACCTCGAACCAGAAACAGAAAAACACACAAAAGTGCTTACAAGTGCAAAAGCAAGCGCACATGCAGACACGCTAACACTGACACACACACACACACTCCCTGTGGCCCAAAAGTCTCTTTATGTTTTTATGGCTTTGCTCAGTGAGAGAGTCTGTTCGGGTGAACTGTTACTACTCTCCTGTGCTGTGTGTGTGTGTGTTTGTGTTTGTGTGTGTGTGTGTGTGTGTGTGTGTGTGTTTGTGTGTGTGTGTGCCAGGTCAGCAGAGAGGGAGGGGCTCATCATGTCACATCCTGCCTCTGGAAGCAATTAGCTTTCACACGCATATGCTCCACAGACTCCATCACACACACACATACACACACTTACTCTAACATGTTACACTTGCTGCCACACACACACATACACACACACAGAGACATACTGTACATGTGAAACTAAGGGGAACATTTGCGCTCTATCATGATTCACAAATATTTGTCCTCTCTCTTTTTCTCTCCACACAATGTTGGCACACACTCCCTCACACACACCCCAAACCATGTGCACCTCAGAGCACAAAAAAGCTGAAAAATATGAATACTGCATCTGTCACAGTCTCTGACACACAAAAATGTACTGACACACAAACAGCTCGGTGATTGTCTTTGTCTCAATCAGCAAACATCATCTTAAATCTAAAAACACATGACACGATTTACCGTCTCCTCCTGCTGGTTGACATTGGCCAGAGTTGCTTGTGTGGGTGTGTTTGTGAAAACGATCATGTTGCAGTGCAATGCGTGTACGCATGAATATTTTTATCAGGACTAAACAACAACTACAGATTGAATATCTGAGTGATTGAGCCTTCAGTACTATTCAATTCAGTACCTTCAATACTATTGTTATGACCGATATGATCAATTGAGAATTTCCCTCTATTCTGATCTTTTTTATCTATCCATCTATGAAATAGCATAATATATGACCGCATTTCCTTTGAAGGGGTGCTGTAGTGCAAAAAAGATTGGGAACCACTGGTCCATATGAAAGTCAGGCTTTAAAACACAGGTATCTAGACTGGCGTGTGCTGCTTCCAGGAAGAGACTGGAATTTAGTGAAAAGATGTGCAGGCCAAACATAAGTTAAAAGGTAGGCTGTTAAACACAACAGGATTATTCTGATGCTCAAGTTCTCAACCTGGATCTAAGCTTTCATTTCCTTTTGTAAGTATAATGACAGCATGATCGAGATTATGTCTGCTAGAAAAGTTCTCCCAGAGGGCAATGTGGAGCTGATTGCATTGTTTTAATCCTGAACTCAATTAAATGAGGTTAGACCCAGATGGTTTAAATCAACATTTTTTTCTCTTATGGGAATATGTGTTTAGCAAATACTAATTAATAGCTTTAAAAACGGCTCCTTTAAAAATACACTCTAATTCTCTCCATGTTCACTTTCACTACTCAAAAAAGCTATAAAGGCAATAAATGAATATAATACTTGCTTCATGCTACATCTTCTTCAGTTTCAAGATCAAGCTTAATGTCTGAGTCTGTGATACTAAGTGTGTCTTGAAATATGAGGCATAATGTATATGTGCAAAACAAAGCAAGACAGAGCTGGATGTGAAGAAAAATACACATTTGTACAAACTGCTCTGAAATAAATTCCACCAGCTTCAACTTTGTTCTCTTACATGAATTCTCCCTGATCCACGACGCTCTGAATAATTGCATGTGGAGTGTAACGTTCACCTGCCGACCTGGTCCATTAGAGTCATGGGAAGAGCAGCTGTTCCTAATATTGTGCACAGTCAGTGCCGTTTTTCTAAAATCTGCAACAAAAGATTATTCAGCGATGGCTCGGCTCAAAGTCATCATTTACCTTCTGCACATCACAGAGCCGATCTTTATAAGCAGATGTTTTTTATAGTAGATATTAAAGATTGTGCTCATATGAGTCCTGCAGGAAGTGAGCACCAACCTCTTATGTTCCACATGTCACATGTTACCCTCTGTAGTAAAATCACATTTATGTTCAGCACATACACAACACATATGTATATCGTAGTGTTGCGTGCACATGTTGAATGTCATGTGCATAGTGTGTCCTATTTTGTGCTGAGTCATGTGCTGCGAAACACTGCAGCCAAACTATGATTCAGTCTTTTCACACAGAGACCGCCATGAATTAAACACATGCTTGATGAGTCAGTAAGACAGCTGCTGCATGTCATTAGTCCATAACTGTAATAAATGAAGTGAGTGGCAATTATGACTCAATGTGAAATGTTAATTTACTCAGCTCTTATATTTGCAAGATATGCCACTTGAGTCACTGTGATGATATTATTCATCATCAGTTTACTATTACACCCATGATGCAATATTGGTTACAGTAAAACAGGTCATTATTGCAAATTGTTCTATAACATTTATTTATAGCAGCATTTATATAATCATATCTTTGGCAATTTTCCTTGATTCTATTTGAAGATTGTAGGTCTGTTTAAGTAATGAAAAAGTCCTATGAGTCTGTGGTGTTTTTGATGGAACTGTTCTCAGCAGAAAAACATTCATCATTAGTCATTTGTTTAACCTGAAATCTGAAACAACCATTGTGTTCCCTGTCAATGACCTATGTTGGTCTTAATAATAGCTGTTCTCCCTCATAAGCAAAAGCTCAAGTAGCATTGTTCTAGTGCCACGAAAAGTCTACAGGGAGGATGTTGGTGGCTGATTGGACGTAATAGAGCGTTGGATGTCATGGAGACTGCTGTCCGCTTCCCATCGCCTATAAACAGTTGATGGTGGTTTCTTTTAACCATGAGTCTTTCTTTAACCTAAACCAAGTGTTTTTCGGATGTGGCAGCAAACGGTGTCATTGTGCCAATGCTCATAGGATTATTTTAGGTAGCAATGACAAATTACCCAGCTCGTCGTTTCGGCATGAGAACTTGTTGTTTTTAACATTCCTGGCACCAGTGGGAAATCAACCCTGAGAGTGGTTTGCTTCACGCATTCAGCTACGGCAGCACATGTGCTGAACCCAGCCTTTTCAGCTCATAACTTTACATCTCATGGGATAGGTTGGACCATTGCTCTTTTGATGACTAAAGCTCATGACACATGAAGATAGCAGATGTTCAGTGTTTGAGTTGGCACTCCCAGATTGCAGAAACAACCGTGCAACCCCTGAAGGCCCCCACTATAGTGCATTTTACACCCTCTGCAGCTATTAAACTGTAACCTTACCTTGGACCCTAAACAGGGCCTTGAAAAATGTGTTAAGTGATTTGAAAGGCCATTTCAGTTTTGTTTTTGATAAAGGGTCAGAAATTTCCTGTCCATCCAAATCTGCCTGCAACATCTCAGGGAAAACAATACAGCAAGAATTGTATTGATTGGACTTTACTGATCCCTCAAGACGAGTCTGTTTCCTCCTTATGGCTCTCCGGAGCATAGGGTCAGCAATAGAACAGAACAGATGATGTTTTACTCCAAAGCACCTCTGAATCCCAGATTAACATGAAGTAAAGGACTTCTTTCCAAAACACTGCAGTTGAGAACTCGACCTCCCCCATTCTCCTTGTCATCAGTTCTACACTGCTTTCAACTTTCTGACAATACTTTACAGATTTGTTGAGAAAAGGTCATGGTGCTTGCTGATTTTATTTATATTTTCTGTCTTCAACGTGTAGGTTCCTCACCAGCACCGCCTGTCTGTGGATGTGATTCCGGAGTTGAAGAACTCGGACAACCACTGCAGGAACCCTGGTGGGATCAGCGACAGGCCCTGGTGTTACACCTCTAATCCAAACATACGCTGGGAGTACTGTGCTGTGCCACAGTGTGGGGAGCCCAGCATGGTGCCAGGTGCTGCCTCCTGCTGGCTTCTGTCTCTTATACGCCCTTTTCACCTGTTTCCAATTCCTGTCTCTCCACTCGCCAAAGAGAATGTACAGAATGTTATTTCACCAATTTGCAGTTAACATGTGACAGTAGATTAGACAACCAGTCACGGTCAATACATTGTAGATATTGTACCCTCATGAATTTTTTTCAACAGTTGTGATGCTATATTGGACGTTGTTTCAGCAATACAAATACGATACATTGAAGAATCAAATGTGAGAAAAGCCATGGACAATCTAATGTAGATTATCCATTAATATAATAGCACAAATGCTTAAAACATAAATAAAACAGAAACATCATTTGCTAAACCTTTTTGACATTTACTCAATTGAGACAATATATTAAATGTTCGATCACATCAACTTCATTGATTTTTGTAAATATGTTTATTCTGATATTTCAAAAAAGTCACGACAGGAGCAACAAAAGACTGTGAAAGTTGTGGACTGATCCAAAAACACCTGTTTGGATCATTCCACAGGTAAACAGGTTCATTAGTAACAGGTGATAGTATCATGATCAGGTATCTAATGACGTCTTGATTTGAACTGTCTCTGTCTCTGTCAGTGATGAAGCCAGAGTCAACGGGCACTCGGCAGACCTCTCGTCTCCCCCCGGCTACCACAGGATCATCTCCAGCTTACTCCATGTCCGTCATCGTCATCATCCTGACTGCACTCGCAACCGCAGTCTTCCTCACCATCACCATCCTCGCCTGCCGCAGACGGAGGAAGCAGTGGAGAAACCGGAAGAGGTGAGCTACAGCACAGACAGGATGCTCAGTTCTTTGTTTACCTGTGTGTCAACCTTTCTATTCGCTCCCTCCCTCTTTGTCTCTCCAGAGCGATGGAGACCCCAACGCTGAGTGCCCTTCCATCAGAGCTCCTGCTGGATCGACTGCACCCCAACCCCATGTACCAGAGAGTTCCCCTGCTGCTGAACTCAAAGCTGCTGGCGCTTGAATATCCCCGAAATAATATCCAATATGTTAGAGATATTGGAGAGGGAGCCTTTGGACGGGTTTTCCAAGCCAGGTGAGAGTGGGAGACGAAGCAGAGGGAAAAAGGGGAGAACTATATATCTCTCCAATTTGGCAATAAAAGGAGAGAAGAAGGTTAGAAAAATAATAGAAGACAGAAAGAGGGGAATCTTCCACTCCAATGGGGAGACAGACTGTACAAAGGGAGTTATTCGATTCCAATATTACATTACTCAGACTAATATTTAATATTGCCATGTCATCATCGTAATCACCGCCAGGGGCTAACATGATGATGTGGTTATTTCAGAGGAAGAGAGAGAGGTCAGACAGGATTCAGAGAGAGAGAAAGAGAGGGGCACGGAGAGGCTAAACAAGGTCACCGGTCATTCTGAGAACTGCTGCGTCATTCACAAAGTCACAAGGAGAACTGCTACGGGTGTCACTTTCACTCCACACTGACCCTGTTCCCAGCAAGTCATGTATGTCTAAAAACTAATCCCTATCATCAGACTAAATACCACACCTGGGTCATAGAGTTGCATTTATAAGATGGCATAAAAATCAATTAAAAATCTGAACCTTATTCATATAAAAATGTCAACAACAATTTGTCAACACCCAAAGTTTGTGGTTTCCTTCTTCTTGAAATGGCTGCATATTTCAACTGTGACATTTTCAGAGCAGAAAGATAGAACATAATGCTAATGTGCACAAACCTTATAGGTTAAATTTTGTGACTGTTTCACAAACTGTCAAGACACTGAGTTGACAAAAACCACCACAGCCACGGCCTGTTCATCCCGCTGCCTGCTGCCGAGTGATACAGAAGTATCTGCTGCCGTACTGCCAGACTACAGAGCAGCTTCTTCTCTCAGGCTGTGAGACTCAGCTTTCTTTGTTCAAGCCTGTGCTGTAGAATAAATAAATAAATGAACCTTGAACACCAGATAAATCAGGGCACAGAGCATATAACAGCACAGACAGCACTGTTATATTGTAGTGGACAGTATTTTCACAGTAGCACCTGCAAGTAGTCGTACAGATCTGAGAGATGTCCTTCAGACTGGCTGGTAATCCCTTAATGAAAGCTGGAATGGTGCAGTATATGGACACCCCTGAGAACATAATACACACACACTCTCATAGACACACATTTACACACACTCATACCTGCATGCATGACCAGAAACAGGCAACATGTGCAAACACAGACGTTTTGCTCTGTGCACGTGTACGAGTCCAAAGAGAACAAAGTCTCATATAAAAGCAAATGGTAGAGCATGTTCATTCATACATGAACACACACTGTACTCAGAAGCCTATATAGGCCTGAGGAGTAAATATCTTCTTCCCTTGACAGATGGGCTTCAATCTGTAGTTTCCCACTCTGTGTGTGAGTGTGTGCGTGCTGGTGACTGAGTGAGTGTTTCCATATGTGTATGTGTGTGTGTGTGTGTGTGTGTGTGTGTGTGTGGAGTTTTGTGTGTGCAAGCTATATTTAAATCTATGCTGAGAAACAACATGTTGACTTTAGTTTGCCCCTCAACTGAGCCAACACAGGAAGCGTGTGTATGTCTGTCTGTTAAATGCATGTTTCCTCCGAGTGACTGACATTTACAGTGCACTACATTAATGCAGTTGTGCTGTTGCACTAGGCATCTTGTTTGTAGATCAAAGTCAAAGGACACATTCAGAACATTGGTAGCAAAATTCTGGAAAATGCATTACTGAAAAAAACAATAGAATATGTGCATGCAAGTTGCTGCTAAAGAAGCAATTTCCTGACACAAAGTGTTGCAATCCTTGAAAGTAATCTTTGTTTTATATTCTATTTTTGTGCATGTGTGTTTGTTGCAGGGCACCAGGCCTGTTGCCAATGGAGTCTTTCACAATGGTGGCTGTGAAGATGCTGAAGGAGGAAGCCTCAGTCGACATGCAGAATGACTTCCAGAGAGAGGCGGCGCTAATGGCTCAGTTCGACCATCCAAACATCGTACGACTCCTAGGTTAGTGTGTGTGTGCTTAAGAAGGCTGAAATCAAATTTCAAAAGGGGGCTGCACTCACAGCTGGATTTTAAATTGTACAATGGCTGGATGAGTGTGTTTGCTTGAGAGATAAGGAAAGTGTAAAAACAGACATGCAAGAGAGACCCAAGAGAGAGAGACATAGAAAAGGAGGAACAAGAGAGAAAAAAAGAGATAATGTGGAGCCATAAATACATGGGAACATGGGTTTTACTATAGACAAGATGCTTTATATAAAACATCCACTAAGTTAACAAATCCAGGCTCAGATCACAATGGTGCATAAAGTTAAAGAGGAACTCTTTAAGTTTTTACAGGTGTTGGGGGATACTACAGCATGTATGAAAATAATTCTATGAAGCCTTTTGTGGCTCCAGTGGGAGCTGCACAAAATCAGATAAATTATCTCAAGTGAGATGCGATACTATAAAACTCCAGACTCTCTGAACCAGGTGAAGTAAGCACTTGATTTTGACAAGGGAGAAAAATGCAGGGAATAAAAAAGATGGTATCTTTGGTTCTGCTGCATCAATTTTAATTTGGATTTTTTTAATGGTCCATCATGAGTGCAGCAAAGGTATGGGAGTGCAATGCAAACTCTTTTAAAGATGTACTTTGTTTTAGAGGGAATTCTTGCTCTTCTTTCATTCTTGGCTTTGTTTCACTAATTTCTGCATGGCACATTTTCACAACCAATTTTTCATTTTCTCTTGGGTTGTCTCTATGTTTCTCTAATATATTCAGTCCTGGCAACAACAGTATAGGTGGTTCTATGGTTTGGGAGAAGGAAAATTCAGCTTTTGAAGTTGGAGGACCACACAGACACTTGCTCTGCCTGCTGCCTTCTTCTTTAGGAGCCAAACATGAGAACTGGTTTAGAAGCAGCTTTATACATTTTCAGTCGTGTGCAAGGCGTCCTATTGGATAATTGCATCACCTGATAATCAAGGCATCATCTGTGCCACCTGTGTTGCTGCTCCTCTTTGAGTCAATACGCCAATGGTATGTTTAATTTACTTTTAAGTCTATGAAGCAATAAATGCAGATTGCCACCATGCATTTGACCGAACTTTTTCTCTGTCTTCAAAGTGAGAGATAATGTGGCCGTGTTTAAGAACATGTTTTAGAACAGGTAGATCTTATCTCCTAGTACCTCTTTTGTGTTCTGAAGTGTACCCACATTTAAGAAGCCACAGGGTGTTTAAGCATACAGATAACCTTGAAATTGTTAAAGGTTTGAATTTAATGAGAATCTATCTCAGTGGCTCAGCAACTAAAAGATGTAAACTAATTGCACTCAACAGCATTCTCACATTTGTATGCTCCAGCCTTATTTTCCTGAGTGAAGTCATTTGGGTCAAACTTTTTGTAGTACTGTTGTAGTACTATAAAACCACTCAAGATACAGATACGACTATTCTTTAGTAAACAAGTGCTGCTGACAGCAAATATGCCTTTGTTGGCCCAAGCAAAGCAAAGGTCCTCTGTTCAATTTATCTATACTAATACAGCCAATCTAATCTAATACAAACAGCTCGCATCCAAATACACTTCCAGGAAGACATTTAGGGACGCAACACACTCCGCTTGGCACTGTCCATCAGTAAACAGAGTCATTGGTCATCAGCTGTGCGGAAAGAAGTTTGTTTGCTTTGGTCCATTTTATGGCTTCAGTGGTTGTGAAATATTTTAAAATCAACATTCAGAGATGCAGAAAGAAATAGAATTACTTTAGTCATGCATGAAACATAAATATCATTTGTTTTTTTTGTTCAGTTCAGTTCGACTCATCTGAAGAGTGACACACTAACGCTGAAGTCTCTACTGCACACGAAACCAGAGTTGATTAAATTATTTACTTAACTTCTAATTATCCTCTGGACTAATAATATACTGCAAATCATGTGTAAAAATATATACATCATCCACAACATGCATGTGTCAAAATTAGAGCTGCCATATGTCATTTTGTTGTTGCATGTGTGTGTGCAGGATGGGGCCTCTGTGTTCTGTATATTTAGCAATGGAGTGCAACATTTTGATCCAGCTACTGACCTTCAGCTGAGGCCGCTACTGTTGAACTACTGTCCTGTTTGTGGACCTCCACCCCACACACACACACATACCCCAGGGAGTAGTAATCAGAGCTTGTTCTCTAGGGAGCCATCCCACTCTGTGACCCACAGGATATGAACTAACTGAGCATGACCTCCAAAACCTGCTCTTCTCGCCTGCAGTCCCATGTGAGCATGTTGTTTATGCAGTTATTGAGCTGACATCACAGTTGGATGACAGTTTTTTAAAAAACCCACCCAGATCCCAACTATGTGCATGTGTTTGTTGATACTTGTTTGACTTTTACAGTGTTGCAATATGGCACCTTGAATTGTCCTTAACCTTATCTTAATGGAGATTTAAGGTCAGGAAAATGAACTCATTCTGTAATATCTGACTGTATCATATATATTCTCTATCAGCTTGTAGCTTTATTATGTTTACACAGTGAAATATGTAAACCAAAGATGCAATCTTTCAAAATGTAAAATTCTATTATTAAAATTTTATAGTTATGCTTACTATTAAGGGGAGCAGCTCAGGCTTTTCCTAGGAAGGAGGGGTCCACTCAATATCCACCAGACTCCTGTCTCATGCATCATTTTGTACACCTTTCCCAAAATTCAACTTGACATATGTGGCATAACATTTTATTCTGTGGGTTTGAATAAAGTTTTAAAGAGTTTGAAATGAATGCGCTACCGACGGGTCGGTGAAGTTCCAATTCAAGAAACAGAAGCCGTGAAGTGCACTGAAAATTATGACTGTGGCCAGTATGACTCAGTAGAGTAACCACATAAAGTGCACTATTCATTGGCTGAATTGGAAAGAACAAAGACAGGATCTGCAAAACCTCAATCTGAAATTGGCTGTAGAAAGAGAAACTGAAACTACTGTCTGCTTCCAGTGAGGGGGGGGGGATTTCTTTTCTCGTTGGCAGACGTAGTGATTTGTTATGATTTTTTTATGCAGAGCCATAAAGTACTCAAGAATCTGGTTGTGAATGCCAGATTACATGAATGGCACATCTACAACTTCTGCTGGGCTGTTGGTGCTCTGCACAGTCTGAACTGTGTGTGTTCTAATTCCTCTAAGCAGTGCACATTGCAAAAAGCATTTACAGGAATGCATGGATAAACAAGCAGACAACCACTCTTTTATGGAGGTAAAGTAAATAAGTAGTAAATAAAGTAGATGAGTGCAAACCTCTGCCCATGCTAGAATATTCTGCAGTGTGCTATTACACCTACATGGCTTCATTCCTGTGCGTGAAATATTAAGGGAAATTGACTTCACGATCACGCAAACGTCCTTTTAGGATTTGTCAATTTAAGTCTCATAGAGCAAAGAAAAGTTCTAAATATGTTCCTGTGTATTTTTTCAAATAATATACAGAAACACTTTGTGTCCACATCAAGCGTTCCAACAACTTCAGTCGTGGAGGTTGTGGAAGCCCTCGCAACCATATGCCCACAGCATTTTGAGTTTCCAGAAGCCTAAATTAAGTTCTCTTAATCACATCTGAGATTCGCAAAGGAGTGCAGCCACAATCATACCACTCCCCCAGATTTAGAAATTCTCTTTAACTGCTTGCATTTGCCCACAGCTCAGGGGAACACATGGTGAATTTAGAAGCATACTATGTTTACATCACAGGCCTTCTAATGTAAGACTGTGCATCCACTATGCGTGAGGGTTTATTTGTGAGCATGTACACATCACAGATGGTTTCGTCTGTGTTTATGTCTAGGCTGAAAATGTATTTACCTTTTACAGTGAATGAACTCTTTCAATGACACACTATTCAGCGTGGTATAATGATGTCACCAATGTTGTTTGTGTGGCGGCGTATGTGCGTTTGTTCTCTCAAACTTCTGTGGTGGGAAAATACACAGCTCAAAGGCTCGCTGTGTATTCTGTGTGTCAGAGATCACGAAATGAAACCATGTGTATGCTCTCTCCCTCAGGTGTGTGTGCAGTGGGTAAACCCATGTGTCTGATGTTCGAGTACATGGCCCACGGTGACCTCAATGAGTTCCTGCGTCGCCGATCTCCAACCCAGTCGGTGAGCCGCGCCAGCCTCTCGGGTCGCAGTTTCTCCTCTGAGCTGGAGGCTGGACTGCTCTCCTGTGCTGAGCAGCTGTCAATTTCCAAGCAGATCGCCGCGGGAATGGCTTACCTGTCAGAGCGCAAGTTCGTCCACCGTGACCTCGCCACGCGGAACTGTCTGGTCAGGGAGGAGATGGTGGTGAAGATCGCAGACTTCGGCCTCTCCAGAAACATCTACTCAGCCGATTACTACAAAGCCAATGAAAACGATGCCATCCCCATTCGCTGGATGCCGCCAGAGTCTATTTTCTATAACCGCTACACCACTGAATCGGACGTGTGGGCCTATGGTGTGGTGTTGTGGGAGATTTTCTCCCACGGGATGCAGCCGTACTACGGTATGGGTCACGAGGAGGTTATTTACTATGTGAGGGACGGTCACATCCTGTCCTGTCCTGAGAACTGTCCTCTGGAGCTCTATAATCTGATGAGGCTTTGTTGGAGCACACACCCATCAGACAGGCCCGGCTTCAGTAGTATACATCGGATACTGGAGCGGATGCATCAAAACACGCTAAGCATGAATGCTGACACTGAGGCTGACTGCTAACCTGGGAAGGTTTCACACACAAAAAAAATGTTTTTCCCTGTGCAAAACAAAAAAAAAACATTGACTGATGTAGTGATTTGGTGCCTGTTAAATGAACCCTGACCCTGAGCCCAAGCAAACATAGAATACAGTAAAGTAACAATTTTTCTTTTCAGGGTTTTGCAACACTGTTATATTCTTGTAATTTGTGTTTGCTTCCTTCTTCAGTTCAGGAGTAGTTTTTAAGAAATGCAAAGTTTTCAGACCCATTCACGTCTGAGCAGAACATTATTTGTGAAGAATATAAAATGCTTCTGCAAGCCAGATTCCAAAAAAGTTGGGACGTTGTGTAAAGCAACAAATAAAACAGAATGCAGCAATTTGCAGACAAATTGTGTTTACTGACAGCAGTTTTACAAAGTGTTCCTGAGTCCATGCCCCTTTCATACCCAATACTATCACCTGTTTGCCTGTGGAATAATCCAAACAAGCGTTTTTGGATCATTCCACAACTTTCACAGTCTTTTGCTGCTCCTGTCCCAATTTGTTTGAAACATGCTGCTGCCATCAAATTCAGAATAAGCAGATATTTACAAAAATCAATGAAGTAGATGAGGTCAAACATTGAACAATTGAATTGAGTACATCCCAACTTTTTTTGAGTCAAGGTTGTATGAGGAGTCTGACCCTTGTTCCCTGACCCCAGATCCATAACTTTTAAAGACTTGAAGCCACTAACCATGCAAACATTAGCCTTCATCAATTGCATGTGGAATCATATTTCTTTTTTCCTTCTTTAAGTTGAGCTGTCAAGCAGTTCACAAATGGCCTGACTGTGTAACATAAGTGTTAGAAAGAGAATGGGACATGACAGCTCACACTTCACAGTAACTACATATAAAAAACCTTTATTGTCACCTCTAATTCCACAGTGGCACATAATCACTTTAAACCATTGCTGTTGATTGTTTTTATAGACAAGTTGCTATTCCATTCTTGGGCATTCTCATTTAACTTTTTTTAGTTTCTTTTTCATCATGTTGTTGATCTTTGTCTTTTGTTTTGGTGTTCATTTTACTTTTTCACACAAGAGTTTGATAATGAGTGAATTACCGCAGCACTGGTATTAGATGTTTTTTAGTTTATTAATGAATTCTTCTAACTTGCGTCACCATTGCCCACAAGTCTCTCACTGGAGCACAGACATGCAATTGCTTCATTACAAATTTGCCTAAACTCATTAACTATCTTAATTCCAGTGCCTTAAATTAGACTCTGTTGCGAGTGAAGAATGGCCGAAATGTCCTCGATCTTCAAAAATATCCTCCTTCTGAAAAAGTAAATCTTTAATTGGCTCCTGCAAAGACAGAAACTGTCTCTTACAGATTCAACTTTGCTCTCTGGTCTCAGTTAAATTGAATCAGAGTCATATTATTACACAATTTCAGTACAGTATTACCAGCATCTCTTGTGCAATACTCGAAGCTGTTTTATGTTTTTTTTTTAGTTTGTTTTCTTTGATTAAGAGATTAACATCGAATCAGACTTGTCATTCAGATGAGCAACATGTTTTGTTTCTTCTTAAATGTGGTGTGATGTTACATTTTTGCTATTTATTACGTAACATAATGATGCAGGATTTGTTTCACTCACTACCCTTTACTGTAAGTATGATATTTCTTTGTAGCGCTTGCAAATAAACATAACAATTAAACACATATGTACTTTGAGCCTGGACAATACCAGGTCTTTTTTTTTAGATCATGGTTAATTCTGGAGCTAATGGAGTTGTCCAACAGGGAAAGTTTTGCTCTGATATGAACTACAAAATGTTCACAGTCAGAAATCAACCCGAACATAAATCATCTGATTAATTTATCTGAATAATTGAAATGATCACCATCCTCAGGCTCTGCAGTGCATTGTGTCGGTCCTGTCAAGCTCAGCACAAGTGATTTGCTGCACCTCATAGAAAATAAATGGGAGGCAGCAGCTCCACCTAGCCTGCTGTTTTCCGGTGTGGCTTTATGGTAAGAGTGTGGAACAGCAGTAAAAAAAAACCCATATCCACAGACATACCCACAGCAAATGACACGTGCCCTAAAACTTCCTCACTATTATTGAAGGGCTAGTCTTTCAATAAACAGTGGGGCTGAGGCCTGGACAGAGACAGACAGAGTTATAAAGAACCACTGCAGATGATGGAGAATATTGGTTGTGTTGGTTGTTACAACTGGACGGACACGGACAACAAGAATTTCTTTTTTCTCTGACCCTAAGCCTGTATCCGCTTTAAATGCCTCTTCCTCTCTGTTTATTTAATCATGAGTCTCTGTTAATACATGTTCCATAACAGCCCCCCCACCCCACCCACAGAAAAAAAGTGCACCAAGTACTTTACCATGTGGATGCTGCAGTGTTGTTACTCACCACAAGAGGGATCAAAGGGGGGGAAGTAAAGCACAAAAACAGGTTTGCTATGCACTGCAACAATGTGCAAGATTTTTTACAGTGACTTTCTGTGATGTGTCCTTGCATGCACACTTATTTGTCTGGGTTTGTATATGTGTGAATGTGTCTGCATTTGCTTCCCTCTGTGTGTGTGTGCGTGTGTGTGTGTGTGTGTTTGGGGGATGCCCAATGTAAACTGTTTAAAGAAGGCAGCATGGAGTTTGGCCTGAACTGGTCATCCCTCTTCTCCTTGGTCTAAACTGTGCATCAGACTGCCTCACTCCCACTTCCTCCTGTGTTCTTTCCTCTCCTCAGACCTCCTACGGATTTTCTGTCTGCACTATATTCACTCCTGTTTCATGTCTTCCTTTGATTTCGTTTCCCTCCATCATTGACCTCTGTTTTTTGTGCGCCTTTGACATGTTGTGGGCTAAGACTGGACATATTGTGAACAATCGCAAGGTTTCTTAGTTCCCTAATGTTGTGAAGTGGAACCACCTGAGATGCATTGTCTTTTCATTTTCAGATAACAATTAACCCCTGCATTAAACTTCTGGGAGCAATGCCAAGAAACAAAATTTGGTTTGGATCCAATGCCAGATAACATGAAGGCCACACCCACTGACGTCAATACCAAAATGATGCTTATCATTAGAATCAGCTAATGTGTCAAAAATATGAAGTGAATTTCACAATTGTGCAACCACAATAACAGGGACACAAGGGATTGGACCCAGATGCAGACGACAGAGGCAGGACTGCAACAGTTCAGTGGTTTATTGCACAAATGTAAAAGTTCAAAGGCTTAGAGGATGGTCAGGAAGGCAGTGATCAAAACCAAAGAGTGCAGTCCACACAGGAAAAGAAATCTGACAGGGTGCAGGCAAGAATCAAAAGTCCCCCAAAAAACAGGCACAGTCCAAGAAAAAATAAATAAACCAGGAAATGTGCTGGAATGCTTGACATGCCAATGATGAACTGGCTGAGCAAGAGGGGAACACACTCATCTCAATACAGGTGAACCCAATCAGGGTGGGGCAGACAAACAGGCTAAAAGACATGGAGGCAAGAAGGGAAGTTATATGTAATGAAAGGAGAGATGAGTATTTCAAAATAAAACAACAAAAAAGAGACTGAATGACATGAACATAATCTAGGAGCCGGGCAGGATATGACCCTGAATGCATCATTAATAGCCTCCTTCTGAATGCACGTTCATTAAATAATTTAACAAGCAAGCATCTCTATTCCCTGTTACTTACTTAATACAACAATGTTTTAATGGTAAATAAAAAATGTTTATTGCATGAATTCTCTGAAGTAATGAGGTGATTAATGTGTGCATGCATTCAAGTGAAGCTGTAAGTGCTCACTTGCAATTTGCCTTTTCTTGCAGTGGCAGTCTTCTGTGGGTGTTAACCAAAAAAAGCACATGCAGCGAGTATATGTGCAGCAAGTGTTTCTAATTAAAACAGAAGTGTATCTGTTCCTTCAGTTACATGTGAGACACAAGGCGTTCAGACGAGTCATCAGTTTTTCCTCTCACATCTTCTCTCTCAGTTTTTGCCCCTTAATCACTTGAGTCTTGTGCGGCAGTCTTCATTCACTCCACCTCCTCTCCTTGCTCTTTTTGTTCTGTCTTCCCCTGTCCTTTCTTTCCCCCTTCTCCATCACCACCGTTTCCTTTCTTATCTGTAGCTGCAGTCAGTTCCTTCTCCCTGTCTCCATCTGCTCTTTCTTCATTTTCAGTCAAAATGTATTGCAAAGCCAGCTGCAGATATGGGGAAGTAACACTCATTCACAGTGAATTAGCCGATTGTCCCTTCTCCAAACAAATGGTTTATCTGAATGGACTCTCAACCTTCCTGCCAACTTGCAGCAGCAGCTCTCAATGTCTGGAGACCAGAGGTTTATTCTGCCATGAAAAATCACTTCCTGTTTGGTCATGATAATCTCCCTTGCTTCGGTACATCTCTGCAGCACAGATATTTGATAATCTTTCAGAGGAAGCTGGACGTGTTTCGTGTGTTGAAATTTTCTGAATGCTTCAACAGAAGTCATGCGATTCCTGGATGTCTTGGCATGCTACCACTTTTAAAGTCTTGTTGACTTTTCCGAGCATCGTAGATCCTGCTGGCGACAGGAATGCTGATTCTGTCCATTCAAATCATTAGCTTTAACCTACACATGCAATGGGGCCGAGGGGACGTATCTGTCAGTCAGCAAACCATGGTGAGAACCACGGAAAGTGTCTGTATTGACTTTGTGACGAAGATGTGACATCCCCCTCACTCAGCGACAGCACAGAGAAACTTCCTGTGTAGCCGCGCTGGCTCTGATTGGCTCATTCGAGCGGCAACAGGAAGTAGGGAGACATATATCAGTCAGCTGGAGTCTGGCACTCTAAAGCTGTGGAACAATAAACATAGCAGAGTGTGTGTTTCACATACACACACACACACACACACACACACACACACACACACTAACACACACACAGAACATTCTTTCCTATAAAAACATTTGGCCGCCGTCGCTTGGGCTGCTGCTTAATTCATGTCACACACGACACAAAGTGGCCCTGACCGCTCTTACAGTAGCGTTTAACATACACACACACACCACACTTATGTAGTGCACCACTTCATGAAGCGTCTGCTTTATGTTATAGTCCACATTCTGCAATTCATGTAAAGTCATTACTTTCAAACTTTCAGTGTCCAAACTGAGTTGATGCCTCGGTCTTGTTTTTGCAGTGACAAGCAATTCAAGAGCAAATGGAAGTGTATTTTATCACAAAAACACTCACAGTGGTATTTTTGTTGATCTGTTCATTATATACAGAGATAATAAAGTATCATGATCTCCAAAAATATTATGCACTGAACACTTTGTCTGGCCTATTAATGTATGAAAAAGGGACATTGATGCAAAGATAGAATTGGTAACATAATTTGTTGTTAGGTCTATGGGACCTTATGGCTGCACCAGGTAGTAAAAGGCCACACGTGCCTTGGTTGCCAGTCAACAAAAAAAGGTCAGGCCTTAGCTGAGACCCAGATGCACCTGCTTTCCACTTCGCTCCACTTGTTCCTGGCAGCGTCGCACGCTCATCTGCACTGCTCCAGTTATGTTTTTGTTAATCAATCATGCAATGAGCTCGTTGGGTTTCAGTTCATTAAGGTTAACAAATAGACATCTTTTAGCTCTTTTACTGAGAACAGTGTGGATGAACCAAAAGAGTAAAGCTGTGGAGCGTAAAACCAGAACAATGAGTGAAATGATGGTAAAACGCTCCACTGAGTTCATGGGTACATTGTCTGTGGTGTCACAGTGAGCAACATCTTACACATTCCACATTGTCTTTTGAGCCATTTTAAATGTAAAAAAAAAAATCCAGTAGTGCAGCTTTAAACTGTTTGGGCAACATGTAGAAAATCAGCATAAGTTTGTCACTTGATCATAACTAAAACACATTCACTTCCTATTTGCTGGCAAAATGAGACAACCGATTCCTTTTTACACTCTAGAATATTGTCAGATGATTTCCATGTAGTGATGTGCCATGTCAATGATTTGACAATGTTTTTAGAGATGCAACACGACACAGCCTCCGAGCCCTCTGAGGACTGCCAGGCCTTCATTTGTGTTTTACTGACAAACATTCAGTGTGAACTAATGCAACTGTATCAAGCGAGGATCCAGACAGGACATCTAAACATAGACATATACGTAAGTGTTGAGAGCTAATTTCTCATACAACATCTATGAGTCAAGGCTCTCTAGAATGTGTGAACAACCTTCAAGGTCTGGTTATTGGGTCTAGCCAAAAAAAAAAAAAACCCTGCATGTCATGAAGCATACATTATCAGTTTGTGTCTGTCTGTGACCCTGTGTGTTCCTCTGTTTGCCTGTTACTGACTTTTTGGATTTCATAGAAACAAAAACACTGCTGAATAACAGAACGAAGCAACATCAGCTTAACATGTAAGATAGACTGTTATGAATCACACTACTGCCATATATATCATCATTTCAGAATAGACACAAAAATGCACCAGCACAATAATTCAGACTTTTCTCATGTTTTTATTGTTGCTGGGATATCAGCACTATGACTCTGGGTGGACATTCATTGATATTGGCCCGTATAGTATAGATAGTATGGAAATCACATTGATGCCTATTTAACAATTACTTTCTACAAACTACTGGTACATGGTTTGTTAAATTTGAGGCTTGGCAAAAAATTCCACAAACATTTTAAAGCAATGTTTCACTTTGGAAGAAGAAAATGTTTCAGACATACGGTTAGGAAGATTGCTCCGAATAATGTACATGCTATCAGTCAATGTGTACAGATTTTTGTATTAAAGCAATATTTCTAAAGAGCAACACACACCAGCGGCATTACGCAATGTCAACTAACACTCATTGCAAGCACCGCAACACTGGCAGGACAAAATAAGAGGGAGTCAGGGTACAATAGTTTGGGGGGCTAATGTAATAAAACTGTTGGTTTTTGAGAAAGTTCATGCACATTCACTTCGGGAAAAACGACAGCGGTGTATCCTGTCATGCATAATAGTTGGCAGACACATGTCTAGACTGCTGGAGTGTGGACTTCCATCTCAAGCAATGCCAGTGTTTTGAAGGGTGTCATGTGCTGCTTGTATGTGTTGCTCTCAAAAAAAATAATTACCAACACATCAGATGATTTGAACTTGCTTTGACCAAAAAAAAAGTTGAATTGTAATTTTAATATAATCTCTATTTATGACTTTGTGCTAATGTAACATTTCTTGAGCCTGTGTTGTCTATCTTTATTATTTAAAGAAAAAAAATTACACTCTCTTGTGAAAACATTTTACTAAAGTGAAAATATCACTCTCACACTGACATAAATCTTTGTTCTACTTTAAGGCAATTGCAAAATGAGTTAGCATCACACAAACTTAAAAAGAAGGTTAACACCACCTAAAAATCTTTGTTTCTGCAGCCCTTTTAACTTCTTGGCTCGTTGCAGTGATGTCACAGCGTACTCCAGGACGCTGTGACATCACTGTTGGATGTGTGAACTTACAACCAGAGCGGCCGTTAAAACTCTGCTTTTCAGCCTGGTGTTAAACTCCTCTTTAAGGAGAAGGACTGGAAGGCACTGCACACATAGAAGTCTAGTTCTGGGTGGTCACAAACAAGTTAATAACTGTAATAGTGTTTACAGGAAATTCATTAATTACGTTCACAATACAAAAGAGCTCATGACATAAAAACCATAAACAAAATCCTACAGTACATTTGGACAGAGTATAACACAGTTAAATTTACAAACACAAAAACACTTTCCCTTTGGTGATTAACTTTGAATAATATATTTTATATACATACATACTGTACACATATACTTACATTGGTGTATAAAGAGTGACACACTGGTAAACACAGACATACAAACACCAAAGTTTAGTTGGTTTGCTATATAACCTGAATCAATACTGTGTTAGAGAAATGTTTACAGTGAATGTCAGATATGGAAAGTTGGAGAGCTGCAGATTGACAGAGCTGATCAATGAAACAATAAGCCGTACTGTTGTTTTTGGACAAACTCAAAGGCAAATCTTTAAGTTGTCTAAGACTGTTGCCTCAGGATTTTCTCAATTTGTTTATTTTTTTACAGTGTAAAGGCACAACCAGGAGATTAAAAGACCAAAAAAACAACTTGGAAAATCCAGATGGGAAAAGACAAAGAAAAAAGAAATCCCAGCTCTGTAATCTGTCTCTGAATAAAGAAAAAAAACTTGTGTTGCCTCATAAACAAAGCAACATTTTGGGCAACTCTGACAAGCAAAAATACCATCTGACTTCATTTTAAGCGCTGCAGCTTAAATCCCTGACAAACATCTCGCTTCCTGGAAAACATTTGACTGTGTTTTTGGCAACGAGTCTCACTTTTCTGTCAGCTGTTAGGAGCTTTGTCTATGTATTTTGGCCAAGAAGCATTTCGATTCAAGTCAGGACAAAACGTTCAGCTGGCAATTTTAAACAATGCACGTCATAGCATCACCAGGCCGACTTTCAGCTGGCTTCGAATCTCGAGTTAATAGCAGAAATCAGGGAGTGCACTTGTGGAAATAATGTAACACCATTCAACACTGCGTTGGCTCAACTCTGCCTCACCTCTCATGAAGTCACTTCATTAAGAAAAACACCCTGAAGGTTATTCGACCTTTGATTATTATCACAAAAGTCAAATGTTATAGGTCATTTTTGTCAGTACACAATGCACTGAATTATAACCACTAGACGGACAATGTACTTTCAGTACAATTTGCAAACACCTTTTGCAAATTTCCCCACTGAGGGACGAATAAAGGTTTATCTTATCTTATCTTATCTTCAAAAGAGAACTAATAAATGCTTAATGTTGGTGTGGTAAACATTCCATAAAGTTGTTTTGGTAAGTTCAAACTGTAATATGTGCCAACTGAATTCACTGGGAAGCTATAAACACACGAAGAGGGAGTGTCCCTCAGTTCAAGATCTTGGGTTCAGGTACCCCAACGTTTCCACACAATCGAACTTTGCTGCTTCTCAGTGATGATTCTCAGTTGGAATAACATGAAAGGCAGTGCAAGTTGTAGCTGGGAGGTCTTACAGCCGCTGAAAACTTTTAGTACGACGCCGGCTGCCGCCTCACGATCTTAGCACCAGGAAATGGCTGATATTTTAATGACATCGTGTCACTTGAGCTGTCTACTGGCCGAATTAATAAGGCAATATCCTCCACTTTGGAGATGTGGTCACATGCGGCAGTGCAAATAAAGAATAAGGCCCATGGGTCATGAATGGAGGAACACTATACTAACTGTGGTTAAGTAGTCCATGGGAGACCCCAGGGTCAGCATATGTAAAACATTTGAATTATTATCATAACCCCAATCATCTCACACAGTCACATAAATAAAGAGTAACATATTTTGGATGGACATCTGTGTGACTTCATATCAACAATAACACTGTCTTAGCAAAAATGTGTACATGTCATTCAGTTTCTGGTTTAAAGGAAATATATTTGAACCTCACTTTGAGTAAAGCAAAGCTGCACAGACTCACCAGACTGTGGTTTTGGAAGAGAGAACTTCATGAGTCCCTAACACACAAGTAATTGACCATATTCTGAAATGGTATTTTCCCCCCTAAATATGGCGTAAAATAAACACATCAGAGTTTAAGATTTGGGGATTTTTATTGAGCTGAAGTGGAGCTCATGGGCTCCATTAGTCCAAACTGAATTATAACTATTAGACGGACTGCCAAAGAATTAGGATTAAACATTCAAGTCCTTCTTAGGATGAATGAACTTTGGTGACTTTTCATGTAGCACCATCATCAGGTCCAGACTGAACTGTCTGACAAAAATACCTTTATTTACTGGATTATATCAATGTTTGCAGTCGAAACTGTTTGTATCAGCTATTTTAATATTCATAGCGAAAGGTAGTTTGTGAACGACAACTTCAGGTAGTCGTTCATTAACATCCATTTCGTCTCCATGCTCATGCTGAAAAGAAGGAACAGTCCACCTCGTCTCCTCTCACAGCGTTATGAAGACGTATCTATTTTTCAGAATTTCATATCATTTGCGGTAATTTTCAGTTTTTGAGATCCTACTCACACCACCAGAGGGCAATTTAACATAAACACTGGTTAAACTTTCACTCTCTTCCTCAGTCATCCCCACGGATACAGAGACACTTGATAAGTCCAAGAGAGGCAGACAACTCAGCACATTACATGTCATGATCCCAAGTCTGTTAACGCTCACCAGATATGACCCTCACCTTGTCTCCGCATAACACTGTGGCACAGAGCCTTCTGCTGAAACTGCAAACATCCTCCTCCCCTTTTTGGTAAGATCCCTGGAACAACTTGTCTCTAATTCCTTGGAGGGAAACAGCTGAGGATTCCTGCAGATCTGTGACCTTTTGTGTATTTAAGTTGGATGCGTTTACAAAAGTGTTTTAATAAAAGAAGAGGATCGGTAGAATAATGAGTCCCCAAAGTATTACGGTTGTAAGGTCGTTAAGAGGATGAATGATGGCTCTACTACAGAAGTGAATAGCATCTCCGGTTACTTAGACAATAATGGGTTGAATGACATTGCAGTATTTTTTGGTAAGTCGCCAAACATGTAAAACATGTATAAGGAAAACTATTTATTTTATAAGCATTAGCAGGATGTCCCATAAATGTTTCACTTCAAAGCCTATATCTTGAAAATGTTAAAACCCTGAAAAACAGATGCATACACTGTCAAAGCTGAAAATCAGCCTTGAGTCTCCACAAGGTCATTTTAAAGTTAAAGCTTCTGGAGATATTAACATTCAGTTATGAGCACAAATCTACACGTGTTGGTTTGAATTTCAGATTTGAAGTCTTTCCTTCCAAACTTCGACAACAAAGAAAGATCTGAATCTGGGTTCAGACCGAAAATGTTGCACCTAATATGAATGAATCTGTATGTAATACATGTAATGTTATGAGACCTTTTCATAAGAGCGGGGATCAAGGGCAAAAAGGCTGAAACCCACAACTACAGGATACGTCAGAGCAGACTGGAGAAAGAGGATGGGTTATACTGGCATTACCTTCAGTTCACAGATTACTTTTAAATAGTTCATATCAGCGCTGTCCATAACAACACATTTAACACAAACAGAAAATAATAAACAACTAAACAAAAATACTAACAGCCTATCGTAGGAGTCCTCGTAGATGAGACCCCTCCCCTGTTCTTTCTCTACACAGTGATAAAGTCTGTCATCTCTCTTCATAGTTGCCGTCGTCGTCTTCTTCATTGTGATCTCATCCAGGCCTTCATCGACTCTCCTCCATCGTCCTAATCTTCATCCTCAAATTCATCCTGTCACTGTATTTTAGTTCACGTCATGTTCGCAGTCCCTCCTGACCTTCCCATGCTGCCAATTACCTTCTTTCAGTCAGTCTCTCCAAAGAGATTAACCCCTTCAAGCAGTTGGCTTAATCTCCGTGATCTCCGGCTCTCCTTTATACCACTGAGTGTTCGTTGTGGTGGTGATGGTGGTGCATACCGCCGCTCAGCACCGTGTGGTTGATGGACGACGCCGACCGGTCGGATCCCTCCGCCGCCGTCCCGTTGACGTTCTCCTGCCGCTGACAGCAGAGGATCTGCCTGAAGGTGGCGCTCATCTCCTTGTCGCGGTAGGAGTAGATGATGGGGTTCATGGCTGAGTTGAACTCGGCGAGAAGGAGGAAGAACTTTTCATAGGTGAGGACGTTGCAGCTGGCACAGAAGACATCGAGAAGGAGGATGACCAGGCCGGGCGTCCAGCAGATGATGAACGCACCTGAGGAGACACAAAGCAGGGCGGCAAAGTGTGAGGAGAATGAAAAACAAATGTTCAGGAATATGAAAAAAGACAGCTGTTTTGACATCTAGAGAAGGCAAAATGTGACAATAACACTAATGATCAGCGGATCTATGGCACATTTGAATTTTGGCACAGTAAAAGTTGAGTAAATTTGAAAAAAGTGTAATACATTTGCATTTGAAGCTCAAGAGAGACTATGAGACATAAATAAGTGCCACAGTTTTTGGTCGAGGACCCAAGGTGTTAAGACAGATACAGACACAGAATGTGGGTATATTTAGCCATTTGTCTGCTTTTGTGATGTTTTTGGGCTCGGCTTTGTGCATAACTTACTATTCTTAATCCTGTGCAAGCTCATGTTCTTACCTATTCTAATGTCTGGTTTCCTGTCTTTTCATGAGTCAGATGACATAATTGGGCTCAATGTGCAACATCAGCCTGACTTTCTTGAATTTCGCCTAGTTAACATACTTTATTTCACCAGGATCTAATTTGTATTTTCAGGGTTTTGGCATTGCAGCACTAAAGCCTGGACTTCCTGACTCCCACACTTTAAATTTCCATGACTCATGATACGTTTGAAAAATAATGACTTCTGACTCTGACATTTTTTTGCTGACTCACACTTGAGAAAAATGATTCACCTACTAAAACGTGAGCACTGATGACTCAAAATGCTTACGTGTTTTTTCAGTCTGTTTAAAGTTATTTCTTATCGTGGGCATCCTGCCACCTTCACTCTTGAATATAATGTTCATTAAATATCTTGTGTTTCAATCAGACCTTTCCTCTCCCTCTGCTGGACCACAATAATGCAAAGAAGCAAATAAAACTGCTTGAGTTCCAGAAAATGTGTCACACAACACAACCACAGACAAGATGCTCTAACATACAGGTGAACCACACTGTCTGGCAGCCAGAGGTGCTTGTTTTTGAAAACACACACAAATCACTCTACAACCACATCACCATCACTTAAAGCCCGCACCGTCATCAAGTCTGCAGAACAACAACATCCTGGTCACGCTATGACCACATCTACAATGTTTTAATTGAACATTTTGAGTGCAAAGTCCTTTTTGTTGTTTGATTGTGGTTGCATTAGTTGCCAGTTTGGGAGAGCCAACGATGGAAAACAGCACTAAAACACTTTCTTTCAAGTCAAAAACATACTTAAATATGCAAATAAACATATAAATCATTCAAATTGATTGCAAACAAATAACATCATTCCATTATCTGCAGTCTGTGTAAAAAAAAATCAATTTTTTTCCAGTTTACTTTAACCACACAGTTTTTTTTTTAAAGTTTTTATTAATGAATACATTAGGAAACAAAAAAGTAAAATGTTTCATGAGAAAAGTTGGAAGTAAGTCACTGATTAAAGAATAGGCTGCTGGTGAAATTGTACAAATGGAACAAAATCCATTCATTATTTCAATTATGTAAGTCGCTATTTAAAGATTTTATTAGCACTTTTGACTAAAGAGCTTTATTTCGATTTAGTACTCTGTTACTTGACTAATCACATATGCATTATGTGTCAATTTCACTGTTGAGATTTTAATGACAATTAAAATATCCCTCCACATCAAGATGATCAGCAGGAAGGTCAAGCTTTCAAAATAAAAGCCTGATACCATAGAAATAGATTAGAGTTATTAAACACTATTTCAAAAGGAAGCTGGGGTTAAATGAGCATTTTCTGATCTGGTGACTTAAACACCATTTGTCAGTGCTTTCAAAGCTGTTAAATTAAGATTCATATAATGGTGCAATGGCTGTTTGTAGGAGCCGGGAAGGGATTCTTAATTTCTCAGGAAATCACATCAAGCAGCTCATCACAATCAACCTCCTCCATTATTCCTCCCTTAATGTGAAACATCTCCAGAAACATAAAACCACTGACCTCTACCTCATTTGTGCAACCACATCTCCAGTGTTCCATCATCATATCTGTAACCTCTGAACCTCATTTGGGCGAGTACAATGCATCATCACTTCAAGTGTGTTAGTACAGTGAAGGGGGGGTCACGAACTCATTACTCATGGATGTCAAGTTTAAGTATTATGAATTCAGTCAACAGATGCTATTTGTCGCAACTCTAAGACAACTGTAGGGCATTACACTCTTGAGGCTGTAAAACAAAAAAATCTTAAGCAAGCACGCACACACACACACACAGGCGGAGAGGGAGAGAGACAATATTGACAGGCAAGCCTGTTATCTGTTAGTGTTTTGCAGGCGGCAGCTGCAGCGAAGGCTTGACCTCACTTCCCAGCTATGCAGGCAGAGTTTGATAAATTTCTGTTCGCAACCCAGCGGAGAAACTATCTGAACTATTTGTCTCAAAGTGAAACATCCGACTCTGAACAGGACAAGATGCAGAAAACGCAGCTCATTCAGAACGTCAGTCAAAAAGAAAGAAGAAAAACGCTTCAGATAAACATTATGACTGCATTTCATGACTATGTTTCCTGTCTTTAGCAGCAAAGTCTCATTTTGTGTTAGTGCTGATGGAAACATAATAGAGCCATTAAATCGACCATGACCACAGTCTATATTCTTCTGGGAGTGAGGCAGAAACCATAAGAAAATAACAATTAAAATCACAAACTAGTCGCTGCCTGACCTGCTGCCTCTTGCTGTCGATGCTTTTCTGGTTTAAATGGAGGGTAAAATATGTATTTTTGCAGGATGTTCGTCCTGATTTTCCCTCAGAGTGAGGAAGAAAACAGTCTTTGTGTGAAGCCATGACCTGAGAGGTTTCACCTTTGGATTCTTTCATTTCCTCTCTGAAGTCAGGGATATATAGTTGCTTGTGTTACACCCTTCATCTCAAAATTGCCTCTTTACATCGCCCCCTCCTCCCAAAAAAAAGTGTGGCCTAATGACTGCGACACAGCCCAGCGTTACCTCCACATCAGGCTCACAGAGGGTGAAGCAGAGATTTTGTTTACAGAAGAATTAAATAGGGTTTTCTGGCAAACCTCTGTGAATCCTTTTGCCTTGTCACAACTTGAAAATGCCACATGGAGGAATAAAAGACCGGAGAAATGGAAAGTCAGTGGATGGATAAATAAATAAACACGACTCTGACGCAGGCCTGGAAAACTGGAAATGCATGGAAAACTACTCTGATACTTTCCAGGTCTTGATAGACGTACGAATTATAAAGAAGGAAGAGGCATGAGTAAGTGTTGTACTCACAGCAACACATCTTCTGCTACACAGTGACTTGACCTTGCTGAAAGCCATGTTGTGCCACAATGCTGGATAATATTTCAGCCAATCAAAACACCCAGAATCCAGTAAATGACAAATCATTTAGGACCAACAGGAGAATTTAAACGGAAGGGAGAGTTTAACAGCGTTATCTCAAAATCAAAAACATTGTCTGGTCAGTCCAATAAAGTTTAAATTCAGTGTTCATGGAAGCTCATTTCTCCAAGAGAACAAAATAAATGACTTTTTTTTTTTAAACTTCAAATATAGGTCATAAATGTGAGATAATAAGTCAAAATTATGAAACAGGAAGTCAAAATCATGACTTTATATTAGATCATTTTGACTTCCTGTCGCAAACCTGTCACCTAGTATCTCATAATTTTGATTTGCAAAGTCAACTCCTAATCTAATCTTCTTTTTTGTCAAGATCAACAATCAGTAACTTCGACTCATCAACACATTTATATACAGTTACTTTAATTTTTACATTATTTAGACACCTCATATTTTTTACATTAAGTTAATCATTTTGACTTACCCAGCCAAAGCTTTCAGTACTTAATTTTTTTATTTCCTGTGAGTATATTTTTATTATCACTTCTGTCATTCTTTTTTTTTTTTTCCTGGTGGAAATGGGCTTCCAAAAGGGAAAGAACAGAGGGCAAAAAAAATGGAAATAATGGGGACCAGACTACAGCAATGAAGTCCACACTCCCACAAACACACTCACACACATACACACAGATGCAAAACTGAGGGTAGACACAGATAAACACTCACATGTGCAGACACAAACACACGCAAACACTCACTTCCATAATTATACACGGCACAAAGGCAGATGGCAGAGCACTCGAACACGCTAACGGTGTAGAGAAGGCACAGAAAAAAAACAGCCATTCCATCTCAGCATGCTTAGCCAATCAACATCATAATCATTATTAACCAGAAACACACAGTTTCACTTTTCATTCATTCATTCATTAGGGCTGTTTGCTTCATACAGCATCATTATGGGATTCTGACGTGTCCACTTTCTTCCTGGGAGAAGATGTTAATGATGTTGTTTGCTGACACACTATCTGCAGCAGCTTGTTCTATTGCACTTAGTCACATGTAGTGAGCAAGAGAATTAAATTAATAAGAAGTTAAATGACTTGCAGGTTCGTGCTGGTGGTTTTGCATGTTTGGTCCTTTAACGACAAAATTTAATGCAGGCATCAGTTTCCAGGCATTTGGCTCTGCCTGAAAAACAACTTGCAGAGGTTTGAAACATGCCCAATGGAGATAAAAGTCATCCGTCCATGTGACAATTGCTCTAGTCTGAACACACGTGCATGAAGATTCTCGTTTGAAAAGAAGTTAGGCCTTGTTCAGTGAGGTTGGGTGTAGATGGGGTGGTGCCTGCAGACCAGACTGTGGACAGTTTTCACAGGCACTACTCCTTTAGAAAGATTTTTATTTCCAATTTAATAATATAATTCTGCTTAGAAATTATTAGAAGCATGACCAAACCTGAACAAAGTAGTTATATTTAAACCCAAAACCTGAATTATAGCTTTGTCATATCATAAAACATTAGTTATTTTTTTATCATAATGGTGATTTGTAGTTGGTTTTGGAAGGTGTAGAAATGATACTGTCCATCATCAGATTAGAAAAACCTTCTATGTGGCAAAGACAAACATATTTTGTCATCTAATTTGAGGGACTTGTTGGACAGAACACATGTTGGTCCAGTTATAGCTTGCTGTCTCTGACCATTTTGGACATTTAGAGTAATCAAGAGGGACGTGCTAATCATGCTAGATACAAGAAAAACATTCACTTGTTGCATGTGACCCCATGCCTGACATTGCGTCACCATGGTTATAACCTCCGATGAGTGCTGGCAGGAGGCGTGTCTGTGACGCTCACTTACGCCCAACCATACACCCTAACCTCTTCCCTAAGAGGGTTCGCAGTGCTATGATAACGTCAAGCTCATTCTGCCTTTGCTTCTGGGAGAATCATTTGCAAGACCACAAGAGGACACATCCAAGGAAAATTTTAACAAAAAAACATCATTGCAAAACTCCTGCGCTCTGATCCTCATAATGCTGTGTATCACACCTCAGAGAGTCTCCACATTGAGCTCATATATTCCACATCAAGCCACGCACTCATCTCATTATAGTGCCTATAATTGGGCTATCTCAGATTTTCATGTCTTGCTATTATTTCTCTCATATCTTCACACCGGCTTAGGTTTCCACTAATGTGCAGTTCTCTCAGGCCTTAAAAAATGAATAAACACTCAATATCAAATTATGGCTCTCATTCTTTCCTATTGCTCTATTGCCCTTTCTTCCCATTAATCTCTCTCTCTCTCTCCCTCACTTATCTCTTTGCCCCCATGTCTGATTCTCAGGCCTACCCCTGCTTTTGTATTCCTCACTCTGTTCATCTCTTTCAATCATTTTCTCAACTCAAACTTTATCATCATGTGGCCGCGACCACCAGAGTAAGTCAGGGGACAGAAACCATTATACATATTCCTGAAATGGCTCGGGGGCTTCCGAGGTCTTCAGAGGTTTATCTATTTCCTCTGCCCTCGTTCCTGCATCAGTGCTTCAGCACACACACACACACACACTGGAGATCAGATCAAAGTTCACATATGGTAGCTGGGTGTTTACAACCATTGATAAATAGGCTTGTGGTGTACACAGTGATGGAGTCTGGTGATGACACAGTGCTCTAATGGTAAGAGAACCGTGCTCTGAAGTACAGTGAGGTCTTTGAAATGGCAATAATGAAGGATTTCTACTGTGCTTGCACAAACAGGCTGTAATGTATCAGCAGAGCAATGACTCACTCATTTCCAGGTGCTGAGATTTGTAGTTTTGAAACCTTTCTTTTCCCCTTTTTCTTATTCTTTTGGAATGAAAAGAGAAAAGTCGGCAGTGGAAGCACACTGGTGCTATAATGCTCTGTTATGGTTTCCATCAAATCCAGATTGTTGGCCACAGCCGTGCCACTCACCATAAAATTCTGAATCCAATTTTCTAAAATTGCATCTGATTCAAAGCGGCACTTTGGTCTTTTTAAAAACAATACCAGTCAGATCCTATCCTGCAACTGTTTTGCTGACAAAATTGTCTGCGTATATAGTTACATTCTGCAAGCTGTTTGTGTTACTGTGCTTCAGGCTGTGAACAAGAGACTTTTTCTAATTAGAATCAGTTCTGTTATTCCGACTGTATTCTGTAAACATTTAGAGCCCGACCGATACTGGACCACTGGATACTGGCCAATATCAGTATAGATATTTGGGAGGTACAAACATCTTGATACACAGAAAGAGCCCATATGAATTTCTTTTACATAAATACACAATATAAACATTGTTGTTAATGTTTCCTTCGTGTTTTTGTTTTTTCAAGAACTGTAATTATACAACACTGTTGATGTGCTCGTGACACCCCCTAGTTTCTGTAGCCTACTCTGTCGCTACATAATCCATACATACATAGAGATTTACCTGGTGATAGGTTTAATCAGCACTGTGTGAACTCATTTGGCTTGAATGTAAAAGACTTTCATTAATATGGATAAGTCCTGCACTCCAGTTTTTTCTGCACTATATTGAACACTTCTGTGCTGCTGTTTCTTGTTTAACATATTTGACAATACTATTACAGCTTGCAAATGCAAATTTCAACAGCATGGCAAACAAAACAGTAGTGATAATTACTGTCACAGGGAAAAATATTTTTCTGGAATATTTCTATACATTTGACATTACATTCTGCAAGAAAAGGAATTTGGTAAGATAAGATCATTCACAATCTGGATAATTGATTATACTAGAGATCTTATAGTTGTTAATGCAAATCAAACCAGGCTTACTTGAAAAGCCGAAAGAAGTAAAACATGTTGTATAAGTGCACACCCCGGAAGCATTTAATGACTCTGTGGATGTTTGAGCAGAGTTATGAGTTTGCCAGAAATTAACACATGACTCCACTGAAACAGGATTCACAAGCACAGATGCTGAAGTTGTGAGTGATTAGAAAAGCTGCACTGTGAACAGCAATTTCTTGCAAACAGGTGACATTGCGAGCTGCACCCATGCTTTCACGCTGACAGCGGATTGGATGGTTGCAGTTAGTTCTGATTGGTTCTGCTCTCGGTCACATGCATTGTAGTAGCGGAGAAGAAAATCAGCCGGTTCCTGGCTCGAACATTGATTGGTTATACATTGTGATTCTGAGACAAGTGTAAGTCACTGATACGGCATCTGTGTGCATGTGTTTGGGAGATGGTATGTCTTGGCGCTCCGCACTGTCTGACGATGCGACCGCATACAACACAGCGGGCTTTAAGATAATCTAATCATTCACAGAAGACCCTTGCATGAGCCAGCACCTGACACACACACAGTGAACAAGAGTCATGGTTAATTAGACAGTGCTGTTGACTCATTGAAGAGTGATGAAGAGAATCTCTGTTGGTGTCATTCAAACACAAGCACAAGCGGCTGAATGGACCAGCAACTGTTCTTAAGTAGCAACAAGAAATACATGCAGTGATACTTGCTCAGTATTCAACACAACTGGCACACATGCAGCCGGTCGCACCCTGCATAACTGCTGCATAAGTTCTATATTGGCATAGTTCTAACGCAAGTGGAGATTTTTTTTTTCCCATCACTAAATTACAAGGAGTTTCACCACATGAACTAGTTGCAGCCTGGTTTTGCCAGCAACGCTAGCAATGCTACCTTATGGGAGGAGACAGTTCTGCATGTTTCCCACTGAAAAGCTTAAGAAAGTGCTGTTCTTCCTTGAAGGTAGGAAATATAGATTCTGGATTTTTGAGTCCAACATCAGCATTTGCAGTCAAAAACATTACCAATCCAGACACAGATCTATACAAATATTTGTGTTTGAACTCTGATTGACGCATTACAGTTGATAAATCAGCTTGCCAGCCAGGATAAAAATACTCTATAGAAGTGAGCCTTGTAAAGGTACAAAAGTACTAGCATTGAAATATACTTAAAGTGTAAAAGTGCTGAAGGTAGCTTCATCTATAATAATACATCATCATTTATTTGTTGCTTTGTATTTAATAATAATTGTATTTTATAATATCTGATAATAATGAGAGATAATAATTGATGTACTCCAAAAACCTTTGCTACACAGCACTACTAGTGGTCAAAAAGAAGAAAGGACGAATTTCCATTTGAATTCTATTTTATACAGTCTGTGGTTTGAATGTGTGTTTTTAAATGCTTTTTCCACATGTGTGTGTATCTCTGTCTCTATTGTCTTTGGCAGGACAAATTAAGTACAAGCCAGATTCTGGTTTTGTTTTCCCATCATTTGTCTAAGTGAGTACACCAGCGTTTATGTGAACAGAGCCAATCCCATGTCCCACTGTTCCTTATTAAGCCAGAGGGTTCATGTGAGTGTGAGAGAGTCTATGTATGTACATGTACTGTGTTTGCCCTTGCTCATGCATGTGTGTAAGTGTGTGTGACCAGCTCTATTCCCATCTCATCCTGTCCTTCCTAGAAGAAATGCCCCATGGCTGGTTTTACAGCATCCTGAGAGGGACAAGTGGAGAGGACAGCGGGCAGCAGGAGAGCACTTATTATCATGTGGTCAGCAGATGGGAGAAGCTGGACGGGGAATCGCTGTGCGGTTTACTTTCCTGTCAACTCAACTTAATCTTCCTCTAAGAAGTCAAACATAATCAAAACCCAGAACTCAATGGCAACTTTGACTCCGCTGGAGACTGAATGACTTCTGGCCTTTTTTTTCATTTTGCCCTGGCCGGGCGAAAACAGGCAGACAGTGTTTTTTCATAAAGAAACGGGAGATAAGTGTCCAACATACAGTATGTGAATAAGTGATTACACGCTATGATTACTGCAACAAGCAGCTACCTCCTGGTGTTTTATATCCTCCTCTGCGCTTCAAAATGACCTCATTCAGAAACAGGGAGCAGTGGATTCCAGACTCAACCAAAACACATCACACCCTTGCTCAAAAGGCTCACTTTCCCAGTAAGAGTTTGGCACCAGTAAAAAGAAATAGTGTTTTTCAGGAATCAAAAACAATAATGAAATTTAGAGAGATTTGTGAAACTGTCTGAAAGCATCGTAAATCGCTCTTACAATTGCAGATGATAAATAAATAAAGTTAAAGTTGCCACCGTAGCTCAGCCTAAGCATTAAATATGTTTTGCCATTGTCCATACATTTATTCTACATTACAACACACTGCTGTTTTCACTGTTTTCTTGAATGCTATTGAATTCTCAGTCGTCAACTAAACCATTTTGGGAAAGCAGCCAAAGAGCAGCAGCAGCAGTTCAGTCACTCACCGAAGGTGATTTCATTTCTACCTCAGTAATGCAGTAGTTTGTGTTTAGAGATAAACCTTCAATTTCAAGAGCCTTTTCAAGATAAACTGAAGGTTTCGTAAATCATGAGATTGTCACGCCACTGCCTTTCCAGGCAGAACTGATATGGATAAACTCTCGAGATAGGGCGTGAGGTAGCTTGTTTAATTTCCAAGGAATCCTCTGCCGTTTCTGCATGAAGTCACTTCTCAGCATTTGGAACATGTTTGCATTTATTTATGGGGGATTTTTAGGGATGGCGACAAGTGTTATTGGATGACTCAGACTTTTCTCAGTAGTGGTATTAGGGAACAGTTACTCAAGAAGTTGGGAGCAGCTGCGAAGACAAGAGCACTTTCAAATTGTCATTCAAACAATATACAATGGGAAAAGAGCGAGGAAGTAAAATATGGTTGTGATCTTAACTACTCGTTCTTAAACAGTAAAACAAGAAGGAGCCTGAACACTGGATATCTTTAATTTGGTTATTGTATTAACTCTTTATAGGGCACTCATTGAAATACTTTGAAATTCAAAAATGTAACCTTAGAGTGTTGTTGGAGGACATAACAAAACTTCATTTCTGTAGTAACATTTTTTGTATTTTTCACTTTTGTAAATGGTGTGGAAATGACCAAAAATAGTCACCTGCCCTATAAAGGGTTAATGAAGGAAGAGGATGGCACTGACAAAAAAGATGAATGAGAAATGTTTGGACAAATCTGTATTATGCTTTTCTTATCTTTCAGCTTCCTCCCAGAATAATCTTTAGGTGCAACCAAAAGTAATCCACCCACATGTTCATTTACTTGTTATCTGCAGCCTTGAGCCATTCAGAGACATGGAAAGGTCTGCAGATGAGACTCAGAAACACCTGCCTCTTTTGTGCAAAGCTCCCAAAGGCATATACAAAAGAGGCAGGTTAAATAAGTAGAAACAAACAGAGCATATTTAGGCAGCAGAAAAAATGTATGTCCCTCTGCTTTATAGATTCTGTATGTTGCAGAGTACATTCTGCTGTCCACTGTGTTGAACTAAGGTTGGAGTAAAGACAACAGAGGCAACAGGGTGAGATAACACAGCACATGGGAGACAAATCACACGGAATCCTCTGGCATGTTTTGTCTTGGGCCGACACTTCCAGGCAGTAAGAAGTCCTTTTCCCATAAGTCACACTCCCAGCTTACTTATTTACTTTACACAAGACGGAGTCAGTATCGTCAGTCAATATAAAAGAGTAAGAGTAATGCCTCTATCTCATTACGCATCAGTGAAGAGGCCTGGAGACTTAAGGCATAAGGCACTCACAGCTCAGCTTGAAAATAAAACAGGCAGTGTTTCACTAGAAGAGAGCCTGAAAGTCACTGTATTAATGTGTTAACAACTGCAAAAACAATCATACCATGGAATAAACTGAGTGGGAATCTCTAGACACCTATAAATCTGATTTGATTCAGGGGGCTACAATATGATCATAAAACAAAAAACAGAATATTTAACTAATAATATCAATCTATTGTGGATTAGCTGCGTAGCAACCTGGGGCTAATAAAAATTATGTAATGATGCAACAAGCCAGAAGACCAATGTACATCAGTTATCAGTTTGCATTCAGCAGAAATCTGATAACAACCATAAAGCAGTATATGTTCTGCAGACTCAGCAAATCTGTTCTGTTTGGAAAAACAAGAAAAAAAGTATTGAATTGTATCAGTGAATATGATAGTTTGAAAGAATAACTGCCCAGTTCTCATTACCCATATGCACCTCTTGGGCATCAGCAAAATGAAAAGCACCGTACTGTAACTGGCACCATTGCAACAGCTTATGGAGAATCACTGCACATTCACGTGATTGACGGGCTGATTTGCTGAGATTATGTGTTTAAGGGTTACAGTCGTGCTAGGCGGACACTGTGCTGAATGATTCTCGCAGATCGACCCATCAACAGGTTCATTGTTCTGCTGCTGCTGATGACTCATTGCTACAGAGATATATTATATAGCAGAGGTCGTTTACAAGATAGACATAGACCCACAAATGCAGCAGTTAGATAACGGAATAAAGATAAACAGCTTGATAGACAGAGATAACTTGACAGTATTGGAGCATATCTATGTTCCCAGGGTGTGTTCCCCAGGTCAGTAACCTGAGGAGACCTTTCCAACAGTTTTATGTTCTCAGCAGTGTGTTTTTACTTGGGTCAAATGTTCAATGTGTGCTGGGTATTACATTCCTTGAAAACTACATCAAGCGTTCAAGACTGATAGATAGATAGGTAGGTAGGTAGGCGGGTGTAGGGATGGATGGATGGATGGATGGATGGATGGATGGATGGATGGATGGATGGATGGATGGATGGATGGATAGATAGATAGATAGATAGATAGATAGATAGATAGATAGATATCTTTCTTACCCAAAACAATCACCACGGTTTTCAGCAGGGACATCATTGTATCTCGGTTGCGTCGTGGCCCAGAGCTGTGCCGCGACATCCTCATGGTCCTCTGGCGCACATAGACAAAGATATGGGCATATAGCGTCACCATGACAACAAAAGTCACTAGGTTGAACACCGCCCAGAAGACCAGGTAGGAGTTGCTATACAGCGGTGCCATGTTGGAGCAAGACCTAATACTACAGATACAGTTCCAGCCCACGCTGGGGATGGCCCCCATAACGATGGACATGGTCCAGATTATGACGATCACCACCACCACGCGTCGGTTACTCATGCGCGTGTGTAGCTGCATGCGGAACACGGTGATGTGGCGCTCGATGGCGATGGCGAGCAGGTTGGCCACGGACGCCGTCAAGCTGGTATCAATCAAGCCTTGGCGCAGCAGCCACGTCGAAACGGTCAGACGCCTCGTGTTTGGTCCCGTGTTGAACATCAAGTAGAAGTAGGCCAGTCCAGCAAAGAAGTCAGCAGCTGCCAGGTTGGCCATCAGGTAGTAGATGGGAAAGTGGAATCTCCTGTTGACGTAGATGGCGATCATCACCAGGAGGTTGGCGAGCATGATGAAGATGCACACGGTGATGCCCAGGCCCATCACCAGCCTGCTGACAGTGTTCCAGTCAGTAGCAAGGTATTTGCCACTGCGGTTGTAGAAGAAGGCGATGGTCTCATTGTAGTAGCACTGTTCCTCATCCATGGTGGCAGTGGTGTTTTCTGGAAGGAGAAAATATATTAGATGTTAAAAATATAGCAGTATTCTCCCTGTAATCTCCTGGTATATGCAGCGATAATGGAGATTCTATTTAAAATTCAAGGTTTATTTTTCAAAAGCACTGATCTGTACAACTGCTTATCATCTCAAAACAATTCCCAAGGAAAGGCTAGATTTCATCATTAGATCACATCTGGTTGTTTTCCTCCACTTGGCAATTGAACCACACTGTACGAGCCAAATTTGCGATGTTTGAAGATCACAAAAGCTCTCTGAAAATAAGCAATGGAAAAAAGCATTGCAATGGTTGACCAGGTAGTTCAGTCAGATTTTGGCATACACGGGAATTTCAATCTGATTGCATTACTGTGTAAATGAATCGTAAAACCCAGAGTGATTCGCTGGATTGATTTTCTTAAGCATTGTAAGGTATCAGTGTGTATGTGTGTGTGTACTGGCATGTTTGTATGTGGAAGTCTGGGCCTGTGTACTTTATTATTTCAAGATAAATTAAGCGACAGCACTTGTGCATATTGATAAAAAGGACACTTCTTAAAGTTCGACAATTGGCATAATTTGTCTGCGATCACCTTCAGGAATCAACCATGAAAACCATCAAACCACCAAATGGCCATTACATGTCAAAAGTTGTACTTTAACTACCATCTAAATTATGATAAACATGAAGAAAAGTTTTTGAATGATGTATTCATATGGATTTAAGACACCAAAACAAAACCTGTGTATCATAAACAGAGCGGCCTCTGTGTCCTGCGTTTTGAATGTGTTCTGTGTCAAGAATGAGTTAATCTGTACTTTCTGGTAAAAACTGCATATATGACTCTTTCATAACGTTCAACAAAGCAGTGCTTTAGGAAACGTGGACTTAAGCCGGTTCCTGAAACATGGAAAAACAAAAATCCCCTTTGGATTTAGACTCAACATGATTAGTAGTCATTTGTGGTGTGTGTGTGTGTGTGGTGTCCTGAGTATTTCACATACAGAAAACAGCCTTCGTTAAGACATTAACAGCAGCTTTATGAGAGCAAAAGGTCTAAAAACGATTGTTAGAAACAAAACTTGTATTGTCTACAAGTCACAGTTTACAGCAACACTACACAAGGGAGGTGTGTGTCCATGTGCCTGCATGCTTGCTTGTTGTGTATGTGTGTGTATGCATCTACGTGTGCTGTGTGAATAAACCCCAGTGAATGAAGCTGAAACATGTTTTTTCCATCTGGTGGAGTTTTACGAGTGTTCCTGCTTTAAAAAAACAAAACTGAGAAACCGAGAAAACTGAGGAGCAGCAGCAGCTATATGGCGCTCAGAGTCAAGTCGAACACACATAAACAATGCTAAAAGGAACGTGTGTGTGTGTGTGTGTGTGTGTGTGTGTGTGTGTGTGTGTGTGTGTGTGTAATAAGCTCCAGTCCCACACAGATGCTGGCTAGTGTCTCTCAAACACCACAGACCGGAAACAGGACCTCAGGGCACAGTAGAGTGTGTGTGTGTGTGTGTGTGAGAGAGAGAGTCAGGGGGATGTGTGTAGAGGTGCAGCAACTGCAGAAATAAGAGGGAGCTCTGCACTAAAGGCCAGCGTTTTTCTGGAAATCCTTCTCTCCTGATTCACCTTCTAATAAGACCGTTCCAATCCTCTAAGCTCTCTTTTCTCTCGGCAGTGACACAGCGAAGACCTCCACTCTGCCAAAAATGAACTGCAAACATGAAGGATTTTTCCCCTTCCCTCTCTTTTGACTAATTTGCGATCCTGGAAAAACTATCACAACCTTCACCTCTCAAAAATTCACATGAAAAATATGGGAATACTCCTGGGAAATGAGGCAGTGTTGAAAGCTATGAAAGCCCAAAAATCTTCTTCAGCTCCTACACCTCAGCTGCACAGGAGCACTAAATCTCACTGGTAACATTGTATTTTGATAGCCATGATATACAAGACATGTTACATAATGTACAGGGTTAGTTTTGCTGGTAGCAATAACCCATAATTTAATTCCTGACTATGCTTTTATTCCATATAAAGAGTGCTATAAATTCTAAATTTAGCCCATTTTTAAATCCTAACACAAGCCAAAAACAATACTGCCCATCAATTATACAGTAGACTGGCTCACAATGTTGGCGTTGTGCAACATCTTAATATTACTTTAGCCAAAACGGGTGTGTATTAGACATGGCAGCGCACCAATTACAGTGCAGAGGAAATCCTAATCAATTAAATAAACGGTTTTCTGGACTGTGTTTATTGCTCCAATTTCCTGAGGCGGGTCGATAAGGAAACCCCATTTGCAGCCATGTTTGCTTGGAGTGGTTGTAAAATGTTATTTCATTCAGTCAGATAACAATGGTAAATTCTATTCGCTGCACTGAATTATTGCTAAAAGCGTAGTGCTCCATACAAGCCGGTTGTATCTGCTTAATTTCTGCACGTCGATTTCTGAGGAGACATGGCGGAAAAATAAACACTTGGCCGGCGATCGTTTAACCGGGCCACATTTTTTCATTACGTGTTTTACTGTTTGTTTACATTTGATTAATGGCTGTTTCAGAATTTGAGGTCCATCATTTGTTAAGTGTTTATCTTGGACTGAACAAAATACGAGGCCTCATTTAAAGGACTGGCTCACGGTTTCGAGTCTGTCCTAAAACAGTAGTGTTCATATGGACGTTATCTTTGTTTGCTTGTTCCTCTTCATGTTGGTCATTAAGAAATCTCTGAAGTTCACCTGAGACTCCATCAAGAGAGTATCTTCCAAATGCACAGAAATCCTCCATCTCTCAGACTGTATGCATACAGTGTATCATGAGAGTCTGGAAGTAACACAGGTCAATGATCTGGAAACAAACTGCTAATGATGCACAGAAAGCAGCTGTTTCCTGTTTGGGATGGGTTTCCACTTCGGTGTCCGTGATGATTTTTTAATTGCTTTAGAGAGGACATTATCAAACCTGCGTGTAAGTTTGAGGTTCTTAATCGTTACTTAGAGAAAGGTAAGGCAGCCAATGCAAAGCAGTGAATGGAGCAGCTGAAGCCCCTTTCACAAATGCACTGCTACCCTGCAATTTACCAGGAGTTATATGCATGAACGCAAACTGCCAGCTCCTTAGTATGAAGTCTGTGCAATGTCTTCATACCTGTATACTGCTTTCCACTCTTCTGTTGATATTGTGTATACATCCAAATATGTCCAATGGAGTAGTGACATCAATGCAGAAACAGATGAGTCAGTAACCTTACAGGACAGATGTGCTGTAGGCAAAACACTGAGATTTCTCAAGCGTACTTTTGGCGTCATGTCCTGCCTCCTGCACGCTCTACACAGGCGACACCCCGTCACCAAAACCAAACAACATACTTCCAGTAGGTGACAACACATCTGACACGGACAATCTTGCACAATCTCCTGTGCTACATGTGCAAAAGAGTGACTCCTGTTCTGTGGAGTTCATATGAGAAAACGGCTTAAGCGAGCGCAGCAACACTAACGCAGGATAGAGCCACAGCGAGGCAGCCTCCATGGTAACTACTGCTACAGATGAAAGCCCATCTATTCTATTTGTCATCTGCGGCTCATGGCCATTAAACGTCTGGAGGGAGCAGTCACCGGGGCATTAGATGCCTGAGGCCAGTCGTCAGTACAAGAAAGTAGAGGAAGTGTCAGTGGCCTCTTAGAACACATTCCCAACACTTTCATCAGACTCTTGGAGCCTGCAGAGAGAGATCCTGTCATTGTGTGTGTTTGTATGTGTGAGTGTGTGTGTGTGTGTGTGTTTGTTCGGTGGGTGGGTCTTGTAAAAGGGGAAAGATTGAGCAAGAAAGAGGACATAAAGAGGGGATTTTAGATTTCTCTGTTCCTGCACCTGGGTGTGTATATGCACACTATAAAAGAGAAAGTTTGAATGACTAAGTTGTTGAAGTATTTTAGTGTGTGTGTGTTTGAGCAACAGGGGAAAGTTTGGGGGTCTGTGTACAATGTGTTGAACCCCGGGTGTTAAAGACAGGGAACAAAATGCTCGCTGTGCTTGAGTGTGTGTCGACACACTCTCTTCATGCTTGTTAGCAATGTGTGATGAAGTCTGGCTGTGTGGACACAGAGAGAAGAAAGTGTGTTTTGTGTGAGTATGTGTGTGTGAGAGAGAGAGAGGGGGTGGGGGTGGGGGGTGTCTAACAGGCTACGAAAGGACCACCCTGGAATCCATACAAGTGAGGTCATAACTCATAACTCAAGTATCAGCACCAGGGCTGCATATTCATAACATACGCCTAATTAACACACACACACCCAATTATCAGAGTCACACACTTCATCTGTTGTTTGCAGATGCGCAATGATCTACTTTCAAATATACCGCTAAATACATTTTTAATTTTTTTGTTTGTTTGTTTTTCATGGTTTAACTTCAGCTGAATGAGACACTTCCACAGCTCCAGAGTCGCTGAAAGCTGCAACAATATGACCACTTGCAGCTGCTGTAGAAGGTCATTACACCCCACGAAGGCAAGCTGACATGAGCAAATCTTGAAGGCTGGGTGAAGGAAAGATTGGGGGCTCACTGAAATCACAATGTTTATGCAGATTTTATGGAAAACCTTTGAATGGTTTACTTCAGTGCAAACTTGAATTTTTGACTTTAGAAGTGATGGAGAGCCCAAATGTGGCTTCACATCATGGCCTTTTCAGATCTTGATATTTTTTGTGTACACGAGGACATGGCCTACAAAATGTATTAATATCACATTTTAAAGCATCATGGCTGTCTTGGCCATGACTTGAAGATTTGTTGCTGTCCCACAAACAGGTGCAAAGGAGGGAGTGACATCATTATAGGAGTACAGGTGGATGGGTTGGTCAGCTAAGGAGACTGCTGATTGAATTTGGTTTCTTTTAACCATGACTACAGGCGTTCTTGGATTGTCACACTGTGGTTTCTACTCATCAACAAATGTCCCCTAACCCTATTGATAAAGTAAATCTAACCCAAATCCAAAGATTTTTATTTGGTGAATTGTTTTGGAAAGTAGAAACAGACAATGTCATTCTGTCAGACAAATGGTCAGATAGAGTGGTTTAATTTGGAGGAAGCATCCATATCCTTTGGGCCTGAGTTCAATATATGAAATGTTGATCTAGCATTCAATTCTTGCATTAAGCCTCAGTCTAAGATCAACAGAGGGCCGTGCCCTATCACAGATCAACAGATAAGAGTCTACTGCTCTTATTATTGCAAACATTATTATCAGCACTTTCAATTTTACTGATTTACTGTCTCTTTAAAATGAGAAAAATACACCCTACTTGTTTTAGGTAAAATATATTTTAAGAGTGAATGTACTTGTCATGGTTTAGATGTCTTAGTTTATTTCTGTTTGTTCTCCTGCACTTTTGGTTCAGGCCTGTTCTCCAGTTGACCTCTACTGCTTCATGTTTCCAGTGTTTCTAGTGTTTTCCCAGTGTGTCTCCAGCCAGCAGCCTCAGCACCTACCATCCACCACCCAGCCTCCATACACTGAGGCAACTCTGCTCCACCAGCCTCTCTACACCTTTTTGTGTTTGTGTGTCTTCTGGAGTTTTAAGGTTAATAAAGATAAGATAAGCCTTTATTCGCCCCACAGTGGGGAAATTCACAAATCCATTTTACCTAGTCACCCTCATCTATGTCTCACTCCTGGGCAGTGTTGTACCCGAACGCGTTCAAAGAACGTTCGTTCATGAACTAACTCATATTTTGGGTGAACGTGAACGTCCCGTTCATTTTTGCTTGATGAACGTTAAATTGTGAACGCATTCATTCTGCTGTTTCTTGAACGGCACTCTGATTTCGTTCAGATTACGTTCGTGCCAGATTTCAAGAGCCCTCAGCGAAAAACCAAGCTAAAACAGTAAAAACACATGGTAAACGACCATTAAAATGTCGCGGATAACCACCCGATCTGGCAACCGCAAGTCCTGCCTGTCGCTCTACCAACTTCGTCATCAGCGGTCGTCAGTCTCGTCACAATTCACATGTGTGCAAGGAAGGAGGATGCGTTTACTGAGAAACTAATTCCCATACAGTCGGGAATTAGCTCGTAGCTCGTGGCAACGTAAAAAAAAAAAAAAAAAAAAAGAACTAAAAAAGAACGAAATAGTTCATTTTGGGGAAGCATGAACTTTAGTTCACAATTTTGAATTATGAACGATGAACTGAACTAGTTCATATTAAAAGGTTTGAACTGAACTTTGAACTAGTTCATATAGAAAGTGAACTTTCCCAACACTGCTCCTGGGTCCAGTTAAACCCCTAAATCGTCACAGTACAGTAGGTCTGAATGCTCGTTGCATTTTGTGAAACTGTATATATTACACAGTCTCTCTCCTGTGTATAATTCTTCTGAACTCTGCTTGTAAGTTTGCCTTTGTGCTCTGTTATCGTTGTTCTAATAAGTGCTGAGATAGAGTGGCTGGGCCCAGTCACATCAGCACTAAAACCACAGACAATAACTGAACCCTGGTCTGCTCTGTGTTTCGAAACAATCCGTCATCCCACCTCCTGGTGGCTGTTGTTAATACAGTCCTGTGGGGAATAAAGCTTCAAGAGAAACAGCTGAATTTCCTGTTTGACATGTTATTCCTGTGCAGAGAGAACGTTTAGTCTGTATGAGAGACCTTTTATTAATGTGTCTGGACAATCTGATGTGGGAGTCAGGCACTGACCTACAAATCGCTTGTGTGTAAAAGTCTGGATGTTGATTACTTCAGTTTATATATTGCACATTCAAACTTAAGACTGATCTTTTGGCTGATTCTTTGATTACTTCAGGACTCAATGAATCTATCAAGCCCATGAGAGAACTCTGTAAACTTTCTGAAAACAACTGCATCTCTCTCTCATCCTGTTTGTTTGTGTCCTACAAGCACAGCTGTGTGCTTATCTTCCTTCCTTTCTCTTTCTCTTCTGTTTCTAGTCACTGCTCCTCATCCTCTCTTTTCACTCGGGCTTCTCTGTCCTGGACCATCGGTTGTCCTGGGACCTCTCTTTCCTGGCTGTCGCTGTCTCAGTCCAGATGTCCTGGATCTTTGTCCTTCAGGAGAGTCTCTCTGTCTCCCTTGTGTGCATGTTGTCCTTCTCTCTCTTTCTCTCTCTCTCTGTCTTTTTTATTTTCTTCTACCTGTGTGAATGGTTTGATTGAGCTTTGCCTCTTGTGGGTTTGTGTTGTCTTCTTTCCAGGTCTCCATGGTGGAGAGGTTGTGTTGCTCAGGTTCATTCAGCAGCACCAGTGTCGATATCCATATCATTCATATTCACATGTTTACAGTACATCTATCATTCTGTCATCCTTATTGTCCGCACTGGAATTGACTAAGACATGTGTTGCATGTCTGTCCATCCAGGGAGGGATCTCTGTTCCTCTTCCGGAGGCTTCTTCCATTTTTTCCTCATTTTGGATTTTTGGGGCGAGTTTTCCACATCTGAATCGAGACTCTACAGATTTTAAAGCCCCTTGAGGCAAATTTGTGTTTATGTGCATGTACTGTATATAACTAAATCTGACTTTGAAACGTAAGAGCTCAGGGCTATTATACTGATGTATAGTTTCACAGGGAATTCTGATGATTTTCTATTTTTATGATGAAAACAAAACATCTTCTAGCTTTGAAACTCAGAAAAAAATATGATCATATGAAGCTCATTTGGAGGGTAGTGTTCAGACAATGTTTTATTGTTCAAGGAATGTCCCCTGCTGTTCATCAACCTAGCATCTCACAGTAATCTGTGGTTTCTGGACTTGTTATTCATTTTCATAAAAAGTCACGAAGCATCTCAGAGCGATGGCAGTCCTGCATAAATTATCACACAAAATAGTTAGACCACTGTCCACATCTGGGCCATGATGATGACTTTTAAAGAAGTGAAACTATTTTTAGCATATACAAATAAATCACTCAAATTATGGCGCTCAGCTGTGCAGCATTTTTCAAACCAGACTTTGATGTGAATGAGTTATGAATGATGGAGGTAACATCTGAAAGTGATTGAAAGTCTTTTCTCTGATTGCTTTCAAACCTTCTGCAGACTCTGCTTCAGAGTGAAACTTGGGCCACTCATATTCAGTTTAGGCCTATATGCTAGCTCAGATTAGTATTTGTTTGCCAGTGCCTACAGCTAACAGCAGCTCATGTCAAAATTCTCATTGCACATCCATGCATTGCAAGAGATGAAGCCATTTCTGAGAGTAAATCGTGTATTTTTTCTTTCTTTTTTTTTTTTTACTAAATACCCACCAGATGTCATTTTCCCCAGCTATCTTACATATTCTTCACATAATGAATTTCACTGAGCGACTGAAGCATCCAGGATCTGCCAGTCCTGGATCAGTCCCATTTTTTGGGAGGTGTCGCATACTGATTTAAAAAGCCTGACTTTGTTTTGCATCTCATTGCAGACTGAGATGATTTATGAGCTGGTCTGGGTATAAAGCTTTCTATTCTGAAAGCGAGCCTGATCCACAAAGTCCCACTTGGCACTGCTGTTGCAACGTGGATATCATATGTGTGACAAGCGAAACTGAGAAGACTTACATAAATTTCCATACTTCTTCCATCTCTTCACTTGTCCTCCTTTCCACTTATTCTATCCATTTCTCCTGCTTTCTCTTCAACCTCTTTGTGCTGATGATTTTTCTACCTTCTCTTCTTTTTCATCCTCTCCATTTCATCTGATATCCTCTCACCTCACCTCCTCTCAGGTCCCTTCCTATGCCATAGTTGCTCATCTTTTTCCCACCTCTGAACGTCTCCTTCTTCCTTTCCTTCACTCTTTCCTGAACTCTTTTCCACACTTCTCCATCCTTAACTTCTCACCTCTGTTCCTCCTTTCCTATCTTCTTATCTTCTACCATCGCTCTTTCCTTCTCCTCCTCTCCACCTCACTCCTCCTCCTCCTCCCCCTCCATCCAACCCCCACTCCTCCTTGCCAACTCTCCACACAATGTGCCCATTGTTTCAATCCTCCCAGCCCAGAAAGCAGAGAAACAGGACTTCTACAACCCAGAATACACACAAACACTCTCACTCACACATACAGGCTTTCATTCTCTGACTTTCCCTTTAACATCATGGGCGAGTGCACACAAACCACACATGCACACACACATCCTAACACATACTCTCAAACAGTTGCAGCGGACCGGCAGAGCTCAGTACAAGGATTAGATTGAGAGTTGGTGTTGAGTCATGTGTGACTGCAGCTGTGACGGGCTGATTCACGGCTCGTCAGAGGATGATACCCCTCCAACCACTTAAGCACTTCCATCTCAACACATGAAGCCCCCAAACTGACACATGTTCAGTCATTACATCTAATGGCTTTGAACAGAATAGAACACAAAGTGATTAGTGTTATTAACTGGACCATATTTGACTTCACTACACTCCAGTTTTTTTCTCATGGGCTAGTCCATATTTCAATTGGCTCAAAATAACTAGATTAAAACTAGACTTGATTTAACTCTTCCAAACAAGACCATAATTTGCGTGACAATCAAATTAAAGCGAGCAGAATGCATTTTGTGTTTTAGACTTGATTTGACATTAAGTGAATCAAACAGACCAAATACATAAGAAAATATAGACAGCAAACAAAATAATGTTTTACTCCTCAGGGAGATGGAGTTAATTTGCTAAATTACACACAGCTCTGTAGAGACAAGCTAAGTGGTTGTCACAGCGGCTTCTGGTTTGTCCAAAGCCACCGAAAACAAGGTTTTATTTCTAACAGCCAGAGTCATAAATAACATATTAAAGGCCATTTTTAATTGGGTTATAAACTCTTGCAAGGATCATAGCTTGGGAAAGTGTAGTGACTCAATCATCTCATGGGTTATTATCTTCAGAGCAGCGTATATCACACACCATTTCATTTTGCAAACGTCCATCAAATAAGCCTCTTTGCTTTGGGGTTTTAGGTCTACAATCAGTTTACCAATCTTTTTTTGTAAAGCAGGTTTTCAGGCTAAATAACAGGAAACGATATAATCCTGGAAAAGCTCTCAGAAATGCAGTTTGCAGAGCAGCATACATAAGCATAAGCTGCATGACACAAATACTTGGTGTGTAAACCACGTCACACCAAAACTTAGAGGCTTTGTGCAGTTTTTGATAACCAGTGGCTGCAGAGAGTAATGTTTTAATAAGCACCTCTCAGTTTTATTTGGATCTTGTGTTAGAATATGAACATGCAAATACACTGTACATGCTGTATTTGCAGTTGGGTCCAGCATAGGTGGTCACATGGTCAGTAGAACCAGGTTAGATGCTTCCTATGAAAGGCGTATTGTGGAGGGGGAGATCATTGTAATTTCAGAGAGAAAGGCAGCAAGTGTGCTTGAAGAGTGTTGGAGCATTTAGGAAATGCATCCATTTATAGGGAATATGACATAAATAACCAACAACACGGTTTTGAATATGCACACACACATTATGATCACCCAGCTTCAGCAAATATTCGCCAATGACGGGCTGCAGATAAACAGCTTCTACCACATGTGTCAGGTCTCTCTGCAGTTTATTGTTGGGTGTGTTCGGTCAGCCTCTAATGAAATCACACTATTGGAGACAGATTCCACTGATTACATCACCGTGGCAGATGCAATATGGGATTGCGTCAGTGTGGTCCACAGAGATTTCAGGGTTTGACTCAAAAGCATTCTTCAAATTCATCACCCAATGCTCTGGACACTAATGCTGTGCACTGAGTGAAAACCAATGCTTGCATGCACGTCCTGCACTGAAAGTATATTTGAAAGATTTGCGTACAATGTGCATTGACTTGACGGCACATTATGTTTTAAAAAAAAACAATAATTACAACATATAAGTGCTGATGTTGAACTTTGAGGTTGACATTCAGATTGAGTGATTTGTGGCCTTTTTTTATATAGTCTCCAAATTCCCAATTTTAGAACAATACAGGAGGACAATATTTTTAAACACACACACACACACACGAGACAACCAAGGAGTTTTTATGGCCAAGCAGTGGAATGCTCTTTAGTGGCCAAGCCAGTCACCTGACCTCAACTGCACATGTTTCACTTACTGAAGACCAGACTGAAGGCAAAAAGCAGGCAAGCAAACTTGAAGAACTTTAAAGTTTGCATTGAAGTGCTTCACTTCACTTCGCTAAATGAAGAAAAAAAGGATGTACAGTGACTTTGGAGAGTACTCAGACTCTTCAGTTTTTGCAGCTATAAGTTCAATTTAAAATGTTTTGGCAGTTAATATACACACTACAATCTATAATGACAAAGCGACAACATGTTTTCATAACTTAAGAAATCTCTTAAGTTAAATGAAGTATTCAGAGTTTGTACTCAGTACTTTGTTGAGGCTCATTTGGCAGCAATCACAGCGTCCTCCGTAAGTCTCTACAAGCTTTGTACATTTGAGCAGTTTCTACTATTCTTCCTGGAATCCCTTCAAGCCCAGTCAGCAAATTGGGAAGCATTTGTGAGCTGCCAGGTCCCTCCACAAAAGTTCTAAGGTATTCAAGTCCCAGCTTTGGCTGAGCCATCCAGTGCCATTGAGAGACTTATCCTGAAGCCACTCCAGCTGTATCTTGGCTGTTTGCTTCAGGATGTTGTCGTGTTTAAAGGTGAACACTGGCTAAAGTCATGCAGCAGGTTTATTTCAGTATTTAGCTGTATTTTGTAAGAAACCTACTGAATACTTTTGTAACTAAGGGATTTGATTTACTGTTTTTGATTTGAGATTGTAACATGTTTTAAAAGACAAGAAAAGGAGACTGTGCACTGAAAAAAAGCAGCGACTGCCAAAGATTGCATGTTTGTGCTCATGCATTATGAATTTTAGGCCTGGATGGAAGAGGGGATGGAAATGTATCCAGTGCATTTAACACTGCTGATTGGCCGCTGCTGCAGAGGTCATTGCGCCTGACATGTAGCATCTGGTTAAAGCAGGTGTCTTCATTAACAGTCCTCAGCAAGAGTTCAGACAAAAAGTGTTCAATAGTATAATAAAGACTAATGAGTTGAATTTAAACATTCCAGCTTCAGCAGCAGATAATACTCTGATAAACTGGTGACAAACACATTGCTTACCCTATAACTTCTTAAGCATCTCACTGGTTTGCTTTTAATTGCTTGGCGTGACACAGGACCATCGCAAAAGTGACAGCATCACTATATAGATACATTTGAAAGTAGTGTTTTAAAGGGGAGTAGCACAGTTTGTAACAGTGCGCTGACCTACTGTATCACTGATATTCTTGAGATACAGTTGGGCTGAAAATAATTTCCTCATTCTTGCAGATTTTGGTTCCTCTTTCAGTCTTTCCCATGACTGACATCCGCTACGTGATTTGAACCCAAACCTCCTTCACTCACATACAAGGCATCTGGAATGAAGAGTTGCAAGGAGGGAAGTTAACGGGAGGGCAGCAGGGAAACAAGGAGTGATCGAGGGAGGGCCACTGAATGTTTTCCTCACAAGCTGCTGCGGTCCTGTGCCAGCCAGCACGCGCCTTTCAAATTGCGTCATTTTAAACATTGCGGTCGTTCTGACTGCGGGTGGCTCATTGATGCCTGGCTCATGACTGACAGCTGATTGAACTGTTGGTCACTGTGACCACTATCCCTTTGTCCTTTTTTAACTTGCATGAAAAAACATTTGTGATACTCCTTGCCTCTAAGTAAGTTTTCAATTGATCGACTACAGGACATATTTGGCAATAAAGTCTGCTTGTTCCATCTCTGGGAATGTCTGCACGTGTCACCTATACTTTTCACAATATAGACAGGTTTTCATTGATTTAGGTAAACTTTCTAGGTGGACATCTGGGCTTCTTTTGTCCACATTGTTGACTACTGTGTTAGAGTGCAGTGACATCTCCTGCAAGGATGACAAAGCAGCAGTACGTACACATTAATAGCTCATTAACAGGGCATGAGTCTGCCAAGTACATGGTGATCAAAAGGTACGCTGAGAGCTTGAAACAGAGTAAAAACAGAGTAGTGAATGGCTCCATGTGAGCCAGTGTGTAAGTGCTTGTCTGCATTTCTGTCTGTCTCTGCTTTATGTCTTTCTCATATTTTCTGCATCTCCATTTCAGGGAGTAATCTGGATATGTTAAAAACATCGCAGAGCTGTGAAACGTGGTTCCTGTTTTTGCTTATTCTTCTTTAATGATAAGTAATTACGACACTATCTGTCAGCACATGCTCTAAGGATTAATGATTAATTAATGATTGACAAATATTCAGATGTAGCGTACAATAGCGGGTGTCGTGATGATACACAAATTCCCATGATGGCTCCATAACTTGTGATCATCTTAAACAGAACTTCCTTCCCAACATACAGTAACCACATTCTCAGATAATCATGTCAAAAAATGTCTGCGACCCTGTCTCTCACATACACACACGATGGCAGTAGTGAAACTGATAAGAACAGCTTCCTGTCAAAACCACATTTTTTTGCATTAGCTGAGATAAAAAAAAATGAAGGACAGAGAAGTTTGAAGAGGATCTTCAAGACGACATTTGCATCTCCTTGTGCATAAGCAGAACATACAGCTAGTATATGTAAAGCATAAAAGCCTGAACAGATGAGTTAGGGGCGTGTCTTCCAAGACCATCAAATAAAAATCAATCAATCAAGTTGGTCTGACAGCCAGACCAAGCTACAATACTTCATTCTAAATTCAAACTTCTTAAAGAGTCAAATAGGCCTAATCATGGGTTAACCTGTCTACAAACTTGCACAGATGGATTTGATGCAGCTTCTCTTATGTGGCTATGATATAAGCAACATAATATACTCCAAGGTGACTAAGGGCTGGAAATGACACTTCTGTCCAATGTAATACTGTATTATTACAACCGGGTAGCACTTATGTGGGTGTAATTATACAAGCGGAGGCTACTATCTTATAGTTGATTCCATTGGATTTGAAGCACTGGAGTATTTCAAGAACCTCGGGTTGAAAGAAGTTTCATCTTTTCCTCTTCTGTCTAATCTAAAAAGCGCAACAGTGGACCTTCCAAACCAAATTATTAAAAACAAACGTACAGCTTTGAAGTAGTTCTTGCTGACCTCCCAGAGCTATCTGATATCACAGAACATTTTGTTTTTGACATGATATAACCAAAACAGATGGGATGGTTGAAGTTTGAGGTAGGTTTTAAGTCTGTTGTTCCTGTTTTTTTCTTTAGCTGATCAAATGTGGCCTCATTACCACAAGTGATTGTGTGTTACCCCAACAAGTCTCTTATGACTTCAAACCAAAAGTGTGATCAGGAACAGAGTGGCATTGTGGTGTGTCATGTGTTTAAGATGTCCAATGTGATTGGCAACTAAATCATGATCAGCCGTTGAAGCAGAAGTAGTGGTCTGGCCACAGATTTACACATGGGATTGCATCGAAATTGAAGAAGAACCATTTGCATCTTTTTCTTAATATTTCCACAGAAATGAATCAGGGCTTAACCAAGCATGTGCAAGTGCATGATTTAAAGAGATAAACCAAATCTTTGCGACTGTTTGTTGTACTACAGCTGCTTGAATAGGCAGAACTGTTCACAGGGCTTGGAAGGAAATTTCATTTCTTCTACAAATGCTCACGAAATGCGACTCTGTTACCTGCATGAATGTGGAAACAATCTGGACATTGGGAGGAAGAATGGGTGGAATGCAGGTCCTGAGACGAGGGGGAGGAGAAATCGTGCTCTCAGTAATCACAACACAGATGGTTCAAGGACCCTTTCTTTTGACGGATGTCAGAGCTCATGTAGGGAAACGTAAAACAGTCATCATCAGGGGACGCCATAAGTCTTTGCAGTGGGAGTTTTGTTTAGTTTGAAGAGAGGGTCAGAAGTCAGAGGGATCAACTCATCCCTTCCATATTTGCTTTTCAGCATGTCACAAGTATTGGAATAACTTTGGGATGAGTCTGTTTTTGTAACCCTGTCAAATCTATCAATCCGATTTTTAAGGACTAATGGCCAGCGCTGCTTCCCTGGTTACCGAGGAAACCACTAAGCTCCTGACAATTATCCTGCCTCATATTTGTAGTGGTCTGTCATATCCAGGGTGACACAGTGTGACCATCAATGAAAACTATTCAGATACACAAACGTTTGGAGCTGATTAAAAATCTGAAGCTCAACTTTTATCACCTTAAGCCGTTATGTCTTGATTTGTATTCAAAGGTGTGCAAAATAAGTCAACACTTTATCTTTTGTACTCTTTGCTATCTCTTTTCCTTTCTCCAAACAGGTTCCTGTCATCTTCAGACACCTTGATCTCATTTCATAACCCTCTGTTTTTGTGCCAACATGCTGCACAATATGACACTTTGATATGTGTCACTAAGGCTCTCCAGCTAAATTGCTGTCAAATTTATATTTGCGGCAAGAGTTACACAACTATTAAAATGTGGGTAAGAAGACCAGGATTTTCTTTTCCTTTTTTTAATTTTTACAATTAAAATGTAATAAGCAAATTGGTAAGAATGACTAAATTAAGGAATATCTTTAAGCAACAAAACTGGCCTTGGCTCAATGAACCATAGGTCAAGACACCAAGTGGGCTGTGGCTCCATTTCCAATCCATTCCATTCACTGCATTTTGAAATAACAAGTAATAATATTTCACCATGTCCAAAGTGTAAAGGTTAAATGTCTTATTTAACAGCCCAGTGCTGAATGCTGAAGACCCTATAGCTTAGTTCCCCTATCCCACCTCCAGCTGTATCTGCAGGATGTCTCAGGCTAGTTTAAAGTCAATATACATGAGACTCCATAGAGGATACAGTAAGATGGAAAAGGGCCCTAAATGTAAATAAATAAAATTATTGTTCTAAAAGTTCCCATATTTCAACCAGGAACAAAGTCAACAAATGTGACTCCTTGTGAAACTTGTGAAATTATTTCGAGAATGTGGATTCAATAATTAGCACAGCTTGAAAGCTGCAGATCTCATCTACCTACAGATGTGTAAATGCCTCTCACACTCCACTATAGCATCAAAGACCCCCTGAGGTGTTGTGGCAGTGGGTGGTGGGTCAGCAGTGTTCTCACTATCTCCTGTGAATACACAAATAAACACTCACAGAAACACACACACACACGTACCATTTGAGCCCCAGATCAGTATTAATTGGGGAACATCAAAAGGGCAAGGACATCATGTAGGGAGCATATGGCTTTTTTCACAGCAGACCTTTACAATCTGTTACCAAAAAAAATTGATTCATTCTGTTATCACATTTCTAGGGTGAAGTGAAAGTGAAAAGTGATAAATGAGGAGATAATGACCATCCAGGCTAAATTTCACAGTCACAGGCCATTTGTTTTTTTTTTTAAGACGAAAATTTGTCTTCAGGGTGGAAATAAAGGAAAGGTCACGGCCAAAATGGACAGATGTGTTCTTTTTTACATTCTTAATTTTTTAGTCATTATTTCCATTTTTCCCACAGTTTGTAGCAACCAATCCCCTGATCACTGAGGTCTCTGTTAGTCACTGCTAACTCTGCATATTGAAGAGAGGCTGATGGGAACTTTAACCAAACTGTTTCTGTGTCACCTGTGCGCCCAATCAGAGAGCTGCTGGTGAGCAATGATGTGCTCTGTGAATTACAACAAAGGAGATTTTGGCCTTTTTTGTGGATGAAGGAAACTCAAGGGGGCACAATAATTATAGCATTTGCACCAAAAGCATTTAAATTCAAAGTGTGAAGGCGGCAAATATGCACAGGAAATGTCATGGCAATCAGGCCACTAGTTTTGCTCTAGCAGACTCAAAATGTTGGTCAAGTGAAAATTTTGACCTGACCTGCTTTAAAGGAAATGTTACGAGTCTCCAGAGAGATTAGAAGTTGCACAGCAGCCTTATGAAGATAATCTGTTTTGGGCCAAAACATTGGACACCTTCGGCAACCATCACTTGTTGGGCAGGAAAAAAAACATGTTTAAGATGTTGTTCTTCAATAAGGATCATTGAGCAGAGAGAGTCAGCCTGTGTGGCCTCTGACTCCACTCACTTAATGCACACGGCCGGCTGATTCTTATCGAGGATGCACGTCTTCTATTTCATTTACACGATGAACTTTGCAGCATGTGTAAGCTTTTGGCATATATGACGTATAACTTAGAAGACACAGAAAATATAGCTTTATATTTCTGTTACATGAGGAAATGAAGAGGCACACTGCTCAAATCTGACTCATCCTCAGGTGAAGTTGGTTAACACTGTCATCAAGAATTTCTGATCCTGTTTCTGTGAAAGCACCAGACCACATTATCAGTTTGACTAATGTCAAATCTTTAACTGAGCTGAGGAGAAGTGAAGTTAGATCATGAAACTGTTGTTGTATTTCAAGGCTTGAGTCTAGGGCACAGCACGGTGCCCTGACTCCTGCCGGTGGTAGACAGCACCGAGGCGCATACTTTGGGAAGATGCCAACGCCGCAAGAGATGTTTGAGTATACTATCAATATGCTGCTGACCCAGTTATGTTATAGCAGCTACACCTCCGAGCACTGAGACTGCCAACACAACACAAATATTTCCTGTTGGGTGACAGCTGGATTATGGGAAAACTTAAGGGGGTCACATCTGGGGGAGAGAGAGAGGGAGGGAGGAAGAGGCTGAATGAAGAAACTTAGAAGAAAATTCCAAACACACTCTCTGACTGCAGATCAGCGTGGAAAATCAACACAGATGTCAAACTTTTACTCCCAAACCCAACCTCTGCTTTTGTTTTCCCCGCTCACTGCCTTCCACACATATTGTTCCAATCCCAGATTCTCATCAACTCTGGCGCAACAAGTCCTTCATTCCAGGCGCGTCCCCTCCTTCTCAGCCTCCTATAGAGCGGCTCATCTCCAAAATAACGGTGCTCACAGCGGAGCCAGGCATCTGCTAATGCCATCAAAGCCTTTATCTGAGATTTCTGCAGCCATGTCTACGTGGCAGGTAGACTTTGATTATGTAAAGATGCCCAAATCCCGCGTGCGTAAAAGCCGCGCGTAAAGTAAACCAAAGTGGAAAGAAATATATTAAGAAGGATTCAAGCAAGGAGCAGGATAAGAAGTGAAATACTCACAGTGTGTTCTTGTCCAGTGAGAGCAGTGGGTAGGTGGTTGAGCTTACTCCCTGACTGGTTCCTGGATGTCTAAGTCAAGTTTGGTTCTGGGTGCCAGAAATTCCTCTAACAGGCTGGAGACTGTGCGCAACGCTCGTGTCAAAGCGGTGACTCTAGATCCAGCATGCAGCCAGGTAACCCTTTCATTTTATGTCCGTGCAGGAAAGAAAGAAAAACTGCTCTTATTCCTTTTTTTGGTCTCTGTTTGTGAAGTTGCTTTCACTGAGTTTGTCCCCAGATGAAGTCGCCTTGATGCGTCTCTGTTGCGTCTCCGTGCCTCTCTGCGCTGGCGCGGCGGCTCCACCAGTCTCTCTCTCTCTGTGTCTCTCTCTCTCTCTCTCTCTCTCTCTCTCTCTCTGTCTCTCTCTCTCTGACTGCCCCACAGACTCTGCAGGAGAGGACCTTTGTCTGCACATGACGTCACTCACACACACACACATGCACACACACAGACACTCAGAGACACACACTGCAAAAAATGGCCAATTGAAAAGAAACAGTGGCACTTGAAAGTTGCTGGACATCTTGCAAATATATTTTTCTAAATCTGTTACAACTTTTCACAACAAATACATAAAAAGGGAGAATTTTCTTCAATAAATCACATTAACTTGAAACTGCTGAATTGTGAATCTTTTGGCTCTGAAGACAGGTGATCAGCAACAGGTGAATTTAACTCCTTTCATTTGGCATTTTTCCACTCAGCTTATATAAAAATGATATTTCATGGTGTAAATTTCCTGTTACCAAAAAAGACATTTCTTGTAGTGTTCTCAGTTGACAGTTGTTCTTTTTTTCTTCTGTACCTAATTGGAAACACATTTCTTTTCTTGTAAAAAAAAAAAAAAAAAAAAAGTTTTCTAAAGGTGTTTTTCACCACAAATGAATAAAACAGAATACATTTTTTTGTGTCAGCTGCATTATCATGAAACAGCTGGATTTTGAATCTCTTGACAATGAAGACAGGTGAAACTTGATCAGTAACAAGTGAATTGAACTCAGCCGACTGGCATTTCCCCCCTCGTCTTATGTTAAAAAAAATGATATTTCACGGTGTAAATTTCCTGTTACCAAAGACATTTCTTGTAGTGTTCTCAGTTGAGAGCTGCTCTTTTTCCCTCTGAGCCTAATTGGAAACACATTTTTTTTTCTCAGTAACTTGTTAAGAGAGACAGGAAGGGAGCGAGGGATGGAGTGAAGCGGAGAGAAAAAGAGAGCGTGAGACTGACACTGAGGGACTCAAAGACATATTGTATTCCTTACCAATTAACCTTCCACATAATATATTGGAAATATTTCCTCCTGTCTGCCGGTGCTGGTGTCCAAGTGAAGTTTAAACCTTCTCGTATGAAGTTCTCAGACTATGAGAAAGTATTTGGTAGGGACAGTTATGTCTGCCAACTTTGCACCATCTGTGAACACTTAGTGAGGTGTTTGTAGTAAACCAAGCACCGCGGCTGTGGAATGAAATGGAGTGTTAAAGCCACGATGCATTGAACAATATAAGGTTTCTCATTTGTCTCATTTAGTTGCATATGTTGAATGTTGCTTAGCATGGCCTGGTAATGTTGTCTCCACGTCCACAATAAAGTACACATACACCAACTCTCATAGACAGACTTTGGCAGCTGGGATGAAACTACACTATATTAGCCTAAAAAAAAATCCTGATTGAGTTGAGAGTCAAGCCCACTAATTGATTGTTTTATCCCAAATAGAGCTGAGACAATTAGCTGATTAGATAATTGAAAGAAAAATAATCACCTACTCTTTTATAATACATTAGTTTATTCCTCACTTCCAGCTGTTAAATTGCAAATACTTGCTACCTTTTGCCTTGTGTGAACTGAAAATCAATAGGTTTTTTAAGTGTTGGTTGAATGACATTTGATGACATTGTCTTGACAACTGTGAGAGGCATTGCTCAGAACTCATAAGACCAAATGAAAAATGATGAACTGATAAATTGAAAAGATAGTATTCAGATCCAACGATAATGAAAATAATCTTTGGTTAACCCTGATCAATGTCGCTGTTCTTCCTGTGAGGACAGGCTTGAAAGGCTAAACTATCATGAGCCCGTGTTCAATGTGTGGTCTTGGTCAAGTGACAGCAGAAATATAAAGCCCAATGGTTAAAAAATGACCATGACAAAAGATGTAAATGATGTGTGTGAGCTCAGGAAATCTCAAATCTTTGAAATCTCTGTTCCAACCACAAAATTTAGCATGACTTCAGTATTGTTTCTCTGCCACCTGTATCAATTTCCATAGTATCTGGTTTCCATATATTCTTGTGATTTCTATCTATCTAAACATGGAAAATTGGTGTCCAGATTCAAAAATGCTATCTGATTAAATTTCCTGACTATTTCACACACAAAAAAAATCTTTCTTAACCAAAGAGAATCCCATTGGTTGGGGTTGAACTGAAAAGATCATTTCTTTACTTTAACCAAACTGCTTTTGTTGCCTAAACCTAACCACAGCCTGGACATGAACCCTGGATTCTGGTGTCACAGTCTTGCACGCTGAACGCCTGCCATCCACCCTGACCACCTCCAGCTCGCTCTATAAATGTACTGCACTCCAAGAAACATAGTGCAGGGACTAAAAATTTTGTGACCATTTCATGACCTGGTGCAGTAATATGTTGTGTACAAGTGGAGAAAAAAGGTCAAACTGTAAATACAAAGACATATAGTCACTTGTAGTTCCTGGCATCCTCAAGGGATCGGAATGAGTGGAACCACACAGATCTCAGCAATGGGGGGAAATCTGTTTGCTTTGAATGATTTTTTTTTTAAATACTCGCATGACCACTATGCTACACTTGTGCTCTTGTTGTGATAGAAGCTTCTCTATTTCACACAAGCCTAACAGACCAAATTTAAACCGTGGTGTCCCACAGTGGAAAGCAAACATCTACCAGTTCGGCCAAAGGAGAATCCCACCTTCTGTACAAGGAGAGGAGTCGGGCTGATGTGTGCTAGGTTGTGTGATGCTCACAAACCTTTCCCTATTTTAAAGATGGACTTATCCTGCAACTACAAGCAAGGCAACTACTTTTATGCAAAATAAAATGAATTTGCAGCCAAAGCAGCCATGCAAGTGTCATGTGTCAGTCAGTCCAAGGACAATGGCATCAGTGTATCCACTGTGGATTACTGGGTTGGAGACAATGTTGTTCCTCTCCCCAACAGGAGGTGGGGCGCGGAGAACTTAATCCTATTTGAATTTTTGTTGCAAGTTGATCTTTACAAGCGAATGGAAATGTTGCTGATGTCAAAATTAGCCGAAAATCTGCAAGCACAAACAGGAGAGTGTTAACGGAAGCAACGGCAATGAGGCTTTGTTTTAATGTCACCCTGCCCATTAAAATATCTGTGTGCAGGAAGCGAAGGCTCAGAAGGTTGTCTGCATGTGGTTTCCATCACTGTTTTGGCACAGATGAAGTTTGGACTGGGCTGTGTCCTGAGAAGTAGCTCTTATGATTGGTTGATCAAATACTGTAGTATTCACTGCTGTGAAGACCGATTTTGATGCTTTTTTCCCCCTTTTCAGTCTCCCCCTGAATCATGTTCTAATGAATTCCCTTTGCCTAAATCATCTCTTTAATCTTCTTCTTCGTGCATGTTTCTCTGCTGATGCACTTTTGCTCTGTCCCTCCTGGCAGGTGAAAACACACAGCGGCTGGATTACAGTGATTCAGTGCTTCACACCTCATAAATCTCAAAAGCTGAATATTACATTCATGATTGTTTATCATGAATTATAACCCCTAACTAGTCTTTGGTCAGCTAGTATGTCATGAAAGGAAACACCAAACCAGTGAAGACTACATGTTATCCTAGCCACATTACCCCATGAGCAAGACTACTAATTACTTTGCAGTATAAACACATGGTTGGGATTTATATTCTTATAAGGCCAGCCCTTACTAAATGTGTGCTTTGGAGCTGTGTCTTTTGTGTTTTTTGTTATATCATCTCATTAAGAAAATTAATTTACACAAGACACAGATATTCTTGCCACCAGGTAGCTCAGTAAGCATAATCCACAAGAGTGGGTTTTTTTAATGTGTCACACCCACAGACCTGAGCACCATCTGGTAGCATTTACAGAGGTGCTTGCTGTAAACAAACCAACATAATTGTAGGAATGGAAGGGAAGAGCAGAGATTATAAAACAGCCTATGTCTCAAATACTTCTTCTTTGCAAGCCGCTGGAGGCCTGAGCATAAAGTAATCACCTCAGTCATTTCTGAGTTCTGTAATGCTACGGTATTGTGGTTTATATTATCATCACCGGTTCTATTTTTTCCTCTTAGGCTGTCACTTGTTGGACATTTTTCTTGCAACTTGCAACAAACAAATCATTTGGAGAAAACAGTGTTTTTGAAAGCAAGCATGTAATGAATAGTTTGTGTGTTAATGTCTGTAAAGGAAAATTCAAATATGACCATTTTGTTTTTGATGTGTCAGAAACTGCCTGAGTCAAGTGAGTACAATGTGCTTTTATTTACATTTTGTGCAGACATTCATGGTCCCCAGAGGATGAGTCCTAATGACTTTGGTCACCCTCTGACTTTTCCTCCTTTGCCACCAGTCAAAGTATTTACTTATAAAAAGTCTCAACATTTAATTGATGGATCGGTGCAAAATGTTGTACAGTTGATTGTGGTTCCCAGATGATAATTCGTCTTGCGGCACAATGACATTGAGATCTGTGGTTTTGAGTGAAAAATCTTAAAGCCTATTGATTTGCCATGAAATTAGATACATTCATGTTCCTCTTGGGATGAATTTTAATAACTTCGGTGATCTCTTGACTTTTCGTGCAGCACCGTCATCAGGTCAGAACACTGTCCAATAGTTCAAACGCACTGGGCTCGACATGAAAGACGTGATGACATCATCTTTGGCATGCACACCCTCATGGTGGGGCGAGCATAAACCGAGCCTAAGAACAGTCTCACACAGAGCTGCCAGTGTGGAGAGTGTTGTTTTTAAATACGCCAAATAAAAAAAGGTAACAACTCAGTGTTTGTGAGCATGCATAGTAATATGGCAATGTTGTTTAATACTGTAAGCCACTGGAAGTGTTGTATTTGCCTGGTGCAAACTGTGTGTGTTAACAGCTTGGTGTATAGTCTGCATGTCTTTTAAAAGGTGTGTACTGCAACCACATCCTGCTCCAGGTCACATTTACTTATGCAGATAAGGGAGACTCGACACTTTGAATTTGTGTATTTAAGCCAAAGTTCTCTCTTTAAGCGACAAAGGACTTAAAGTCATTTGAGATTTTTAAGCAGGTAGTGGCAGGTAAGAATAACATTTACAATTTACAATCACCACCATGTCAGTGGTCAGGGAGAATTAGACAATCAGAGAAGTGAATTTGGCAGAAAGAAGAAGTTAAGAGGCTTTACATGAGAGCAGAGAGAAGGACAGGGAATCACAGGGGTTCAGAGGAGAGTTAAATTTCAGTAGTGGAGCCAGAGAGTGAAAGAAAGCAAGGGGTTAGGTAGGGTGAAATAGAGGAAATGGAAGAAAAAAGTAGAAGGGGTGGAGGGGGGAAGAAAGGCTACATAAACAGCCCGAGGGCATGGAGATGAATTACATCACAAAGTAAACAAACCTAATAGATAGGAGTGTGAAAAGAGGTGATTATGTGCTACCATTGATGCAGATACAATAACCTTGGGCATGAAAAGCCACCAAGTGATAGACAAGAAGAATAATGAGACAGTCTTTTAAATAAAGTACCAGATAAATGTCACTCTGAAAAGAACATAACACCACTGTCATCGTCTCAAATGTAGTTGATGGTCTCACAATTTTAAATGAAAGTTTATTGGGCAATCCAATTTTAGCAGTACTTTATTGTTCCGCATTATTTGGGTACTAAGCAACCAAATGGATAGTTTGGACCTCCAGCCTACAGGAGAGGACTTTGACCCTCAACTGATGAATAAAGTACATCAAAAATACATAAACGTATAAATAAATAAATTCCCCTTTGCCAAATTTAGCAAACTAAACTTCCACTTCCTCTTTCTTCTCCCCTCCCCTCTCCTTTATTTTGCTCCTCACAAGTACTATCTGACAGTCTGAATTACGCAGAGCAGATGCACATGATGACTGTGTACAGTAACTGTGTATGCACGTCTTCCGGTCAGCGTCCCTCTCTCTCATCTCTCTGTGTTATCGTCAGAGCAAAGAGGACTTGTGAGATGGAGATGAGAGATTGGCCGTGGTGGCTTCCTTTGTCTCAGGTGGTGATGCACGGTAATGGCTTCTCTCTGTCGATGACTGTAGCAGTGATTAAGGGTCCTTTCTGTAATGGACTCTCTTGTAGTGGTTTACAACCTTCCCTGCAATTAAACCACGCAGCTTTGTCGTCATTGCCAGGCTGTTCATTGTAAAAAATTCAAAACACAAGGTTAATGGCAATGTCCAGTTAAGGATTCATTTAGGATGTTACGAGATTAAAAACATGGCAATTAACAAACAAAGGATGAGGTCACTGATCTTCATCCCTACAGCTTGAGCTGCATTAGCATGGAAATGTACTGTTGATGGGAAAGAGTTAAAAGAATAGTTTGATATTTTGTGAAACATTGACTTTCTGATGGAGAGTTAAACATTCCCATAATTTACAATTTTATTTAGCAGACGCTTTTATCCAAAGCGACGTACATTAACATACCAATGAAACAGCCATTGGGGGCAATTAGGGGTTCAGTATCTTGCCCAAGGACACTTTGACACATAGGCTGCAGGAGCCAGGGATTGAACCACCAACTGCTCTACCTCCTGAGCTATAGCCACCACCTAGATAAATGGACAACAAGCATCACCAGTTTAAACATTTGATCATCTGGCCACTTAAGATGAAAACGTCCCTGGGTGGGCTCGATTAGTTTGCTAATTTATACATTATATATAATGTATCCATCCAAAAACATGGAAAAACACTTTGTGCAGCTTGAGCAAACAAGACATAACTTATTAATCAGTTGTTTTTTAAGAGGTGATGCACACACACACACACACACACACACACATACAGACACACACACAGTATCTCCCCTGTTCCTGTCATTGTAGCGTGCTCATAAAGGCCACAATGAATTTTTTACCAGTATAAAAGACAACATCTCCAGATGAACAAACCTCTTGTTCTCCCACCAATGGATCACACATTTAACCCTCATTCATCCTGTGTACAACTTTGGTATGCACGCATGCACTCGCACAAACGCTGCCGTGCAAGCAGGTAAGCAAACACACGGTCGCACACAGAGGCAGCCAGGCAGGTAAACATGCGTAAAATGCACACACAAATACAGACACACATGCACAGAGTTGTTATGTGACAGCTGTTTGTTATTGAGTCTGCGAGGTCAGCGTTGTCTGCTCAGACTCTCACTGTGGCATCAGGGGCAGTGAACTGATGTGCGCCTGTGTATATGTTTGTTATGTGTGTGTGTGTGTGTGTGTGTGTGTGTGGGTGTGTGTGTGTCCAATAATGTAGATGAATTTCAAACTGTATCTTTTTCAGCTTCCTTACATTTTAGGAAATGTACTCAATAGGTTTCTTGCCAGCAGATACATGAGAAGATTGATGCCACTTTCCTATCTGTCAATCAAATATGAAGCTACAGCCTGGAGATAATGGCTTAGCTGAGCATAAAGACTGGAAACAGATAACATGCCTCCATCAATAGGGAAAATAATATCTGTGTACATTTAAAGTTAGGACTATTTCTAATGGTACAGACATAATGGATCCATCAACATGTCAAGTGGCCGGATCCCATTCATTCTCAGTGCATGATTGATACTCACATATTTTCACAAATATATGTTAATGAGTGGTGTCAACCTTATCATCTCACTCTCAACTAGAAAGCAAAATATCAAACTAGGTATTCAAATTCTTATTATTCTCTTATTATTCTTATATGTTCGCAAAGTCTTATTTAAAAGTAATATGACAACATGGTATCAGGCAAAACTTATTGTTTGTTCAGTAGGTAACATTCATCCATTTTCGAACCTCTGTCTGGGCATTACTCGTATATTAGCTATGCCTTGACGCTACAGTAATTCCAAGCAGGAACATGTACAATGTACACAGTGTATTGTTGCACAGCTGCAGTGTTATGTTAGGATTCTTATCAATAGATTAGACTGTACTGTCACAGAAACTCTCTTTCAAAACTGCCCATGACCTATGATGCTAATCAGGCCATCATAGTTGGTACGTTTGTATTACTGCGTACCTTCTAATTCAAAGCAGGTCGTGAGCTGTGCTGCGACGCTGAAGTAGCCCCCACCAGAGCGGCGCGGCATGGAAAAGCCATTACAGCTGACAGAAAGGCCTTTTATTTGGAGAACTAAGCTCAGGTTCACATCAGGAACCAATTATGTTCAACTGCTTTGCTCAGAAAGCAGCTGAAGAACCCCCCACCTCTACCTTCTTCTGTGTCCATCCCCCACTCCTCTCCTCTCTCTCTCCCTCCATCCCCTCCCTGAGCCACTACCTACCTCTCTCTCCTTTACTCTTCCCTCTCTCTTTCTCCTTCTGCCTTGCTGGCACCTTTAGCCAACCCTCCTTTTCCTTCCTGTCTCCCTCTCTATCTGCTTTCACTCTTTTCTCCTCCACCCTTTCCTGCCAACTGAGCTCACTTTTACATTTTTTCCCACTACTTTTCCCACTTTTTCAAATTTTCTCAGTACTGTATTCTCATAACCTTTCCTTGCCCCTGCGCCCGGCTCTGTCTACACCCCACCACTGTTTTTCTTTCTAATCCCTCCCCTTGTTATCATCCCTTCATTCCCTGCTACTCTTGCTCCCTCTGCCTCTCACCAAGTTCCTCCTGTCTCTTTTTTTCTTCTTCTCTCAGCTTACACTTAAAGCAAAAAAGAAATCTAAAGTTGCACTATACAGAATTTTAATGTTAAAAAAAAATAGAAGTTGAATAAAATAAAATCTTTGCTCATCAATTCCGTCGTTCTAGATCAAAAGTCTGACACTATCAGAAATTTAGGGTCATATTCTCACTGTGTGACTGTTGCTACAAAGCATGTCGGCCAAAAAAAAAACAATAGGAATGTGACATGAAATGATGCAGAATACACTGGCATGCAACATTGTAAGCTCAGTTTTAGTTAAATACAGTGGCAGCACTATTGCCAAAGCTTTTTTTGTTGCAGGGCAGACATATGATGTGAGCTGATGATGTGTCTGTGTGTACTTTTCTACGTTGGATTCACCATGCATTCATTGCACAATATAACTAGTCTCAAATTGATACCATGCACTGTTGCAAAGATTGCAAGAACAATTTCATGACGCTCATCTTGCACAATGAGTTTCATGCAAGTACCACGAACAGTGAACAGATTCATTCTCAAGTGGCATGTACAAGAAGAGAATTTTTTTCTTTTAATTTGTGCCATTCATCAATTTTATCTAGTTTACAGTTTTCTCTTCAGTGCAAGTAAAATTCAGGAGTCCAGACCTGTTGTGTGAGTCATATACAGACAGCCTTTAAATTAGATCATAATACTGTAATGTGCATGAATTCGAAGTATAAATATGACAATGACAACAACAAAATGTAATGTACAAATGAATCTTCTGTTAATCATATCAACATCATTTTGGCACGGTAACCTATCCAGCTGACTGGTTGTGAGGGAAGTTCTCTCACACTGACAGCTGCCTCAGGGTCTTTATTCAGGTCGTTTTCCAGGATCAAGCTCTGTTGCATCCAACAGTGTAACATCACCTACTGTATAATAGTCATCCATCTCTGTCGTGTAGATTGCCTCCCGCCTCAGCTATGGACCACTTTGCTTTTGAAAGACCTTTTTGTTTTACCACATAATTTCACATCAAACCATTTACTCTTTACTCCTGCCACAGTATGATGTGATGACATGTCTTTAGTAGCTGTTTTAACACAGTAATCGTTCCAGGTCGCCTTACACCACTGCTGACACTGCTATATTTCTTATGTTATCATCAGCTGATTTTTGACAGAATGACTTGAGGCTCTGTGGTGTGACGTCTTGTTGTTACTCTTACATTTTTTGTGTCTGTAACTTATCCACAAACAAAGGTGGTCCTATACAGCAATTTATGGACATTGTTTATGCTAATGATCAAATCTGACAAATGTGGACATCCTCAGGAACAGGTGTGGATTCGTCAAATGTAAAAAGGGAATTTTGTTTGCTTTTGGCTTCGTGCATTTAAATGAGTATAAAACCCAGTGTGACATGCAACTGACCTGCAAGAACACATTATAACACAATGGTTACATGTGATGTGTCCCCTTCACTTAGAACATGATTGTAATTTGTTCATCTCCTCTAAACACATGATTCTGACATGTGCAGTTCTGAAACATAACCACACCTATCCTGCTGTGTGGTGTATAAAAATGTTAGCTTGGTGTTTGCTGAGTTAGTGGAAATTAAAATAAAAAAAAAAACAGATTTTCAGTTACAACAGTATTGCAGTATTGTGTCATCCAATGGGTATTGACACAGACATACAAGGGATTTTGGTTCACATGTCACCTGTCTGCGAAACTCAATTAGTCGACGATTTCTTTTAAACCGAGTTTGCATCTTAAAATCACAGGTTGCGTATTGAAACATATTGAATCTCTTCCCACAGGCACGCATGTGGTCAAAGTCTCAGTAACCGAGAACACACATGCACACGGCTGCACGCACACACACACTGAGCGGTGCCATGTCTGTGGTGAAAAGCTGAGCGGTGTGTACCATGTAAACACACCACTCTGTGGCATGGTTGCGGTAACCCTCACACACCGTACTCTCTCTCCCTCCCTGTTTCTCTTTCTCCCCCCTCTCTGCCTTTGTCAGTTTCCCACTTTCTTTTCCCTTCTCCCGGCCTCCATCTCTATCTCACGCTGTCGTCTTCTGTTTCTGTGCCGTTCTTCCTTACAACTGATTTTTATCTCCACATTTCAATCTGATTTTGCAGATGTCTGTCAACATCACAGACAGCAGTGTATTCACATTGTTGTCTAGATTGTCCTCAACATCTGCAATGTATTCATTTTACCACAATGTAGTATATTTACAGTCCTTGATGTATTGCAAGCAGCTTTATAAACAGCGTTAATGTACAATTTAGAATGTGCCTTCACTCACTGTAAAATATGTTCATTGTGGCTCTGTTTATTTTGTTTACTATTTATTTCCACTTTACATATTGTTACTTGGTCCATACTGTGTTTTTCTTTAAAAAACATGAACAATGATCACTCCATATAGACCCAAATAATAATGAGATATTGTAGCTGTCTCTATGTTCGGTCAAAGTCATTGAGCTTCATCTACAGGGCACCATGAATGTCAGTACAGTCCGTCCTTTTTGAGACATTTCAGTCTGGACCAAACTGGTAGACTGACTGACATTTTCATCCCTGCAGCTAGCTTTTTTAAAATTTATTTATTTATCATTTTAAGGCTTAGTAATGTTTAAACCAACAATAGCTAGGAATGAAGCGAAAATGATCTGTGAGTTCATCATTTGCAACCCACTTAATATCCAACGTGGTCAAGATCTATTGTTAATATACAAATACTGGTTATAGCAGCATTTATTTCATCTGTTTTTTTACATACTGGGGTGCTACTAGTGGATGTATAAATCAGCCAATAATATCATATATCGTATATATAAATTACATACAAACATGTGAGTACATTCATCATCATGTGGAAAACAGGTAAACACAAGCATGTCTGCTCTTACTCAGACACACATAGTCTCCTTCGTAGGCTCTCACACACACACACACACACACACACACACACACACACACACACACACACACATTCTTGGATAAAGAGCTATTTGTTTTAATGGCTGAAGGGAGGATGTGGATCTACCACCCATTGTGACGCTGTGCTGACTGCTGCGGTTCTCAAGCATTGTGTGAAGAAAATCAGCGCTTAAAACTGCACTTTCGAGACAATCAGCCCTAAAGAAGTCAGCGTACGAGTCGCAGCAACAGCTGGAGATCTGTCAGTCTGCAAGTTTGTCCAAGCAAAATCCCACTTTCATAACAATTTGAATAACAGGCAAAATATTGAGCCAAAGCTCCACAGTCAAGTTCTCGTTTGCAAGCTCCCTAGATGGTACAAAACTCAAATATACGCTCATATATTATTCAAAATGCACTAAATGCTTGTCCAACTTAAACAGCTTAAGTTTACCAAACTCAGTGGTCAGGAATGAAATTGTAGGTTCCTCGGGTTATTTGAGTAATTACCCATTTTTTCAGACAAATCCCTTTTGTGGTTACTGGACAAGCAGATGGCAGATATAATTTAGATCTGTCAACAGCAATGCCAGAATGTGCTACGGGCTCCTTCAGAGGCGCGTGCTGGGGTGTTGACTCTTCCAAGTGTGTTATCATGGAGTAAGAATGATTATCCAAACCCCAAGAGACAACTCTGTAAAAGGAGACGCAAAATCTTCTATTATTTATATTGCTGTTCTATGTCATAGTAAAAGAAGAGACTGTGCCTCTGTGGATGTCTTCTGTGTCCATTTCCATATGCCCCTTACAAATAAACTATCCCGTATCTGCTTTTACTGGCCTGAAAAAGTTCATCACACATCCTTCAGCTGTAAGTGTGCTGACTTTTTTATGGCTTGTCATCCTGTTGGCAAACAGTGTATTCTTATCTACAAACCCTACAAAAAAGTAATAAATAGTATCTTTTAAAATAAACTTGGAGTGGACTCAAAAAACAGATGCGAGGGTAGCAGGGAAGAATGAATACTGATAACTGCAAAATGTCAGAGAAGCTCAAGTCTAGATCAACAATTTTTATTTAATTTCCACAAGACTGGTCTATGGCATGTCAGTCAAGGCTCCCAGGGCAAAGGTCACTGAGGTTATCTTGTAAGTGTCAAAGGTTTTACAACTGGAACCTTTTGACCTCCTGATAATTTGAGACCAGCCAGTTTCTGACAGGATTTGGTCCAACATGTTTGAGTTTTAACAGATTGAAATGCAAGCCAATTAAAGCTGAGATGTAAGAAAAAATATGAACCCATAAGTAAATTAATTTCAATATGAAGACTTTCACCTATGTAGGAATTTAACATCAACATATGTAGCTGTTAACTCCACTTGCTCCACCTTTGTCTCAAGTATCTCTAATGTGATGTGCCTTCTTCATAATTTGAAGACGGTAGCACACACAGCTGTGTAGCATTAGCAGAACAAAGTGCAACAGGCTGTTTTGTTGGTGTGATTTTTTTTGTAGTTGGGGGTTGTGGTTTTGCTAAAATTTACAGTTTTCGTGCTTGTTGTTTTAATGAGCGCCATGAAATGTACAAAGACAACATGTGACGGCAGCTTCAGATTTTAAAGCCTTATATGGAGTATGAACCAAAGCGCGAGGGAAGGCATTGCTGTGAAAGACATGTAGATGAGCAAAAAAACAGCAAAAACATAATAAAAGCTCGTGCTCTATGCAGCCCCTTCTCTCTACCAACATGTCAAATCTGCCAGCTTGGTCAGTCACCCGATGCCTGAAAATATGACGCTCTCTGTGCCCCTCTAGTGTAATGATTAGATATGTCATCGAAGTCAGGTGACGTAATGTAAAGGCAGAGAAAAGTCCACGTACGGAGGAGGTTGGGATGATTGGATGGGTCAAGCACAGGACTTTCACTAGGAGGCTGAAGTTTGTGTCATGTGTGAAACAAAAAGTGAAAGTTTTGTAATATACATAAATAAAGTTCCATAACTAATGTAAATATATAGAGCCAAACCATGATCTTCTCCTAAACCAAGTACCTTTACAAAGTGCAACTGTTTCAGAACGTTAACCACCTGTTTATTATTGCACTCAGCATGCTTTATTCTGAAAGTTTAAAAGGATGTTGTACATTTATTACCATTAACTTGACTTTCCTGCACGTGCAAAACAGACACTAGAGGCAGACGTAGAGCTTGATAGTTTGAAGCATAAGGCCACAGGCTAGGCTGCTGTATTTGACGAGCTGCTTTCTGCTTCTCCCAACAACAACTTGGTGATTCCGTCTTTGGTTACTGTCCACGAGGAAAATCATTTGATTCAGCTGCATAGCTGCATATATAACAGGAGAAAGAATCTGGTTACAAAAATAAATTCACTTAGGGCTTGGCTGGCAACACCCTGTTTATTCTATGGCAAATTCAATGAAAGACTGACCCTTTTCTGCTGTTACCTAACTCTTACAAATTCATCACTACCACAATCTTTTCTTTGTATCACTCCAGTCAACTTTCTCTTGCATTGTCACATTCAGTTTTTATTCCTTTCTTTCCACATCTTCCATCTGTACCTGTCAACATTTTGGGGTTTTTTTCTGTGATATTCCCTCTAGTCATTTCATTAAGCTTTCACTCTAATTTTCATTTCTTTCTCTCTCTCTGTTGTGGCTGGGTATACGTGTATGTGTGTTTCCCTCGCAGTATGGTTAGTGTGATTTATAGGGAAGCTGCAGACTGTGGAGAGACTCTGGTTTCAGCTTTGAAGTCACAGCGACCACAGGACCTCTGGCTAACACACACACACACACACACACACACACACACACACACACTCACTCACACACACAGAGGACCTGTGGATTAAACACACACTGTCAGTTCGTTTGCCAGAATCCTAAAAGCGGGAGTCAGCAAAGGAGAGATGTAGCAGACAGAGAAAGAGAGCGAGCGAGAGAAGGATGGCATAGAGAAGTAAGGAAGGGAGGAGAGGAGAGATATAAAGACCCTAAAAAAGAGAAATGGAAGGAGGGAGTGAGCGAGGGAGGAAGGGAGAGAGGGGGGAGAGGAAATAGTCCCTGCCCATAGAGGTAAAAGAACCCCTTGTCTGTTTCAACAAAGTCACATTTCAGCTCTCTTTAGTTCAGTCCAGCTGGTTACTTATTCCTGATTCCCAGACATTCCATATCTTTAAAGGCTTCACTGAGTCCAGCTTCTTGAATATACAGTATACAGCCTTGAGCTAACAGTTGGTATTCTCTAATTCAAACTTTCAACATGTGAAAATTACGATATAGGATTTTTCATTTTTCATCTCATTTTAAGAGAGAAGACATATGAAATTATATACATGAAATATGAGTTTAATGAATGATGTATAAGAAACATCAGATGAAATGAAGATGAAATGTGATATGAGACTTGATATAAGATTGTTTGCATAAAACCTGAAATAATATGGATATTAGATGGGAGAGGAGATATGAGATGATATAAAGAAATATGAGATGAAAAATAAGATTATATAATACAAAGGAAATAAAAGATTAAATATAGGGTCACTTATATGAGAAAATATATCAGAAATAATAACCAAGATGGGACAGAGATTAAAAATAGATGAAGACATATGAGATTAAACAGAATAGATGAGCGATGATATGAGATTAGAGATGAGATGGCATATGAAAAATATGAGATTAAATGTGATGAGATTAAATGCTCTATAAGAAATATAACATAAATTACATTGAAATTAAATGATATGCTGTAAAATAAATATGAGATTAAATGAGAGATGATTTGGAAGAAATATGAAATGAGAAAATAAATTGGATAATATCAAACAGAGATTAAACAGGAGATGAGATGATGTTGCAAATGTATGAAATGGGATGAGAGATGGGGTTAAGATAAAGTATATGAGATTATGTGATGTAAGATCAGATATATATTTAGTTTATGCTATATGATATGTGAGATATCATTAAAATATGAGACACTGTGTGATGCATAGATTAATATGTAGATCTCTGCTACAATTGTAGTCCTGTCTTCAAAATTCAAAAACATTGAATCATCTCATAATTGTATACTTATCTGAGGAGGGATTGTATCACTCTGTCAATGTGGGTCACTAGGGTATAACAGGATATGACAAAGGAAAACAGAATCTAAAGAAGATACAAGAGAGTTTCAACATTACAATGTCCGTCCGTGCTGAAACTGTCAAATGGTCACTGGAGTAAACATTTACTCTAACTGAAGTGTCTGGTGAAAATGAATGTCATCATCAAGCATGATGTTCAGGGGAATCAGCTGCAAGTATGACGCAGATTACAGCGTTACAAGAGTTGTGCAACATAGCAATGGCAGTGATATCGAACTTACACAGAAAGACAGACAGACAGGTGTGTGTGTTTGTTTTATATACCAATGATGATTTAAACCTGATTACTCATGACCCATGGGGATTTTCCTGTCACTGTGAGGACAAAATTGATGTCCCCCACAGGTCCATACTGCTTTTTGATGGTTAAGACTTGGTTTTAGGGTTAGGGTTAGAACTAGGGTTAGGAATAAGGCATTAGGCATTCATCTGGGAGTATGACTTGAACTACTTTTAGGGAAACATTTCAGACTCGAGACCAGTCAACTTGGGACAGCTGACAAAAATTGTGTCCCCAAATTGGAAAATTGTTGATTGTTGATCAGTGTTAGGTTAGGATCAGGTTAAGGATAGGGTCAATCTTAGTCAAGAATAAATGTTTTTTTTGGGGGGTATAACACCATAAAATCAATGCAAGTCTATGTAATGTCCCCCAAAATGGCCTAAGTTAACAGTGTGTGTGTGTGTGTGTATGTGTGGAGATTTGGGGGGTTGCTCTAACATATGGCTGACAAGGCAGGGAGCATGTATGTAGCCCTGTGTGACATTCTTTGTGGCATGTTAAGAATGTGTGATGGCACACACACACACGCACACACACACAGGGGCTCTTGTGCTTTTACATCAAAGTGGTGACATTTTGCAACCGACTTCAATAAGAGGTCAACCACGGCAGATCACCCACCGTCAAAGTGGTGATGACGATGTCACTCATTCTTGTGTGTGTGTGTGTGTGAGTCAGAGAGAAAGGGAGAGTTTGAGTGACAGAGAGAGAATGAAAGAGAGAAATAGAGAGAGCATATGTCTCAGTGTTTGTGTGTCACAAGGTCAAACGAGCCTGTTGGCCCTATCTGTCAATGACACTCTTTGAGGCAAGTCAACGACCTTACCTGCTGACTTACACACATTCACATATAAAGACTCGGGAAGAGCAAGTCCTACTGTTGTATCATATCCTTTCAACAAGGGCTAGTGCATGGTAGATGTGCTGAAAAGGACGGAGCTGGAAAATCCAGTAGAGGAACAGATGGGCCTCAGGTTCCCTATGGAGATAATTTCCAAAGGGTCAAAAATCCTTAATATCACAACAACAGAACAGTCACAGTTCCCTGCTTAAAAAACAAGACTCAATATACATTTATATTGTATTTTTATTTGAATGGGCAGACCAGGTAGAGAACTGGTGCAATGCCTTCAGATCCATTCCGTATACTTAAACACATTGAAATGCCGGCCCAGAGCTAATACCTCCTGCCCCCGTGAGCAGCTCATGAGGGTAGAGGATGCTTTACATGGAGAGAGTGGATATGGGATTTTCATGACGTTATTCAGGTTTAAAATTTAATATCAGTTCAGTTATTTTTTTATTGAAATAACTGAATTCTTGCTGTTACGGTCACAGTATAGATTCTGTGATTTAATCCTTTTACTGCATGTTTTGATGGTATTCATTGTAGCCTAGAGCTCACTGACGGCATTAACTTGAGGCAGGTCTTGCCTATTCAGGGGAGTTATTCCAGCTTCCTAAAACTCACTCTAGTTTCTTAATGTTATAAACAAAAAAATCCCCCTACCCCAGGAAATGTAAATCATTTTCTCAAACATACCGAAAGGTAAGTGCTGACATGCTCGCGGATGCTACATACTGTAAATTGGTAAATGCCTTTCTGTTTCAGTCCAGATTCACTGAAATAAAGACATAAACATTTTCAAACACAGGGCTTGCTAAATCGCATTAGTATGAGGCCACACCATGTATGCTTAATACTGTGCATATGTGAAAGAGCAACACAGAAGATGTCATTGCAGTGGAATGCATTAAAAAATTATGCAACACAAACTGATCTTTCATTGGAAATGAATTATCTTGAACTGGCAAGTCACCCACCATGTCTCATGTCTCTCTGCTCGTGTATTTTTAAAGCACTTTTTTTTTATCTTGAATGAATCTAAGGTGCACCTAAAATGAGCCAAATAGCCAAAACCAAAATGGGCTAAAACAAAGCCCAGTTTTATATCCACTAAAATGTAGAAAGAGCTGCAGTTCCTATTACTTGCAGAGTTGTTGTATAAGGTTGTCTATACTCATCTGTCAGGTTTTGTGCATGAGAAAATCTGTTCCAAATCAGTTTTCCAAACACATGCTCAGATTTTTAAAACCTCTCTCAAAGGGGCTGCTCAAGCAATTTTTGATGAAATTGGGGGATTTGCAAGAGATGGATTAAAAAAACCACAATCAAACCAGCAGATGCGGAGATATCCTCACTTGGTCATGCTCCAACCTGTTGTCCAACTAATCCACAACTCCATGTGTTTTGACTTTATTTTACATTTACAGAACTTTAACTGAAGAAAATGAAAGTTTGCTTATGTCCAATGCAGGTGTAATGTTACTGCAATAAAACAATGTCTTAGGTTTAAGTGCACCCAAGCGTATCATTAATGACACAGATTTATTTTCAATGGATTCTCTGTTCTGATCTTTTTGGGGTTTTTACATGCTGAACCGATTTTTTTCGTTGACTGATGCTTCAATCTGAAACACTGAGGTAATCTGTGTCGAAATCTCCTTTGGAAGAAAAAAAAAAGGTAATGGTTTTGTCCCAGGAGTTGAATCTCTTACACACTCGAACATCTGAGAGAAAGCCCTTCTACACAATTTAAATGTCAGAGCATCATGAAAGCCTGCTGTGAGTTTTTGTATCTGAGCTGCTCAGTCCTGACTTTCACAAGTGTGTTCAATCATGAGTGTGCAGTTTTGGGGTCAGCAAAGCCGTGTTTGAGAAGTGTTTGACCTGGATGTCTGTTTGACCCAAACAATTCTTTGTGCCTACAGCAATAGATTTTTGCATCGCTAATGTAATTATTTACAGAGGAATATCCTTGTTTAACTGTCCTATTTTAGTTTCTGCATGTACCTTTGTTTGGACTGTAAATGTTTGTATCTCGCTGTCTGTCCGTCCATCTGTATGTGTGTGTGTGCAGTCTCTGAATTCATTCAAGGTCTTCCAGAGTTGTGTCCTTCAGAGCCATATTTCTGTCTTCCTCGACCGATTCAAAAACCCTCAGTGGCCTGTGAATGAATCCGTTGCAATAACTGCATTTGACATTTAAATGAGTGCACATAATGAGAGAAAATATCAGTGATCTAAAGTCGGGAATGTACAGTATGCCTTGGGAAAACATACTGAAAGTTATTCACATGCTACTTTTGAAGTGATATGTGAGTACTTTACACTCTGTAAAAATCAATAATATTTGTGTCGAGGGCCTAAGGGAGTGTGGAAATAAAGGGAGCAAAAATGTGCAGGAATCTTTTCTTTAAAACGAAGACAAAAGTGAATAGAAATGAAAGAAACGTGACAAAGATTAACGGAGAAAAATTAGATAGAGATGCACATGATGCATGCGTGTCCACAGTCTCATACACACTCAGGAAGAAAGTTGAGTCAAACTTACAGATCCTAAAAAAACATGTATTTTGGCCAAGGTAAACAGAAGAACAGATGACTGAGGAAGAGAACGTACGATGATTTTCCCTCTCTAAAAACATCGATAATCACACCATTGGCCTGACGGTGATCCTCACTGCACATCCTGGAGATAGACCCTTTCAGTCCCCTTACATTAGTTTACATGAGAGCCAGCAGCACCAGCCATCAACACCCAAAATGATATTAAACCCTGCAGACAACAGAATCACTAGCAGGAATGATAAAGACCAACACATTCTCACTCCCAGGACGTCAAAAACCGACGCTTGGTTTAGCATCCTTTAGCATCGGTTTACGCACAAGGTCTCCCCCAGCGTCATAATCAGGCACAAGCAGGTGCGCTGGGAGTGAGACTGTGTTGCTAACCAGAGGGCTGTACCTACTCTGATTTAACTTGGGGTTACCAAGGCAAGTTGGGGTTGACAAACTCTGAGTGCCTCAGCTGGAGTTAATCGGTACTACGACGGTGATTAGATGTTGGTTTGTTGAGTCCATGTTAACTTAATCAGAGTCTGTGCGCGTTTGTGTAAAAGAGACGTGTTCAGCAGTGCAGACACAGTTTCTGTGTGATGATTCGTGCTTCTTGATTTTCACCGGAAGAAAGCACTTCGATAATGGCAGGATATGAAGAGTCTAATGAAGTTACTGTGTCTGCAGACACAGTAAATTCGTTAGTTCAATGTTTGTGTGTCTTTTTGTCTTACAGACTCTTTTTTTGTTATATGATCGAGACGTCAGGACACGTAAAATAGTCTAAATCTAAATAATCTGAATATGTGAAGCTAATGAAGATAATTCAGAAACGATCTTCTCCTAAAGCTCCTCGGCTGTCGACTGACCTGTATGAATGTAAAGCTGCGGTTAACAAGAACTTCATTCTAACAGTTGTTTCAGCTGCAACAAGTCGGGATGAAATATAAACATATTCTATCAAGGTGTGTGTTAATCGTCCTTATCATTAACACTGAGAACAGATGTGTTGTGTAGCCTACACTTATAACTGTGTGTCCAACAGTGAGGCTTTACTCCAGCCACTGGCTGTGGAGACGTCTGTAATCCGCATGCCGATATTGACTGGTTCCTCCAAATGTCAAATTATTTTTCTCAACCAATTGTAGCTGAGGGGCGGGGCTTGCTAAGAACAAACCTCCAGTTAACCACGAACATAAACTGCTCCGAGCAGTTTAGAGACACAGCGTAAATTGCCATGACAACACACCTCGAGTAAAACCTATCCACCTTCGTGGTACGGGTTGATCAGGAAGTTACCCCCAACGTCACAAATTTACTCCTGAGCTTACTCCAATAAGCCAGTTACCTTGCTTCGTAGTACAGGCTTCTGGTGCGTCTTATTAGGACGCTGGGGGAGACCTTTTGCGTCAGAAACCAAAGCTAAAGGGCCCTGACGAAGCGCCGTTTTTTAAAGCACTGGAAGTGAGACTGCGCTCTAAAGACACCACCACTGGCCAAAATAACCAAATGAGAATTTTGTTAAGGTTTTGTCTTTTGGACCAAGTGACAGAGTTGGATTAAATTGTATTGGAACAAGTATTTTAAAGAAAGAACTGCATTCATACAGCGGCCTTTCTGGTCTCGTCGACCACTCAAAGTGCTTTACAACACAAGCCAGCACCCACCCACTGACACACATATTCACATATGGGTGGCAGAGGCAACTGTGTATGAATACATATCATCAAGAGCAATAACTATTCACACACACACAAATACACAGCAACTGATAAAATTATCAAATAACCATACGTAAGAGTTAAGACAGGAGAGGAAAAAAGGAGACAAAGTTGTGTTTTTTTGAATTTATTCTATTTTATTATTTATTAGTTTACACATGCTTTTTAATAATATTAACATGACAATTTCCACAGCAGTTTGAAAGGCTAGGCTAGATTTTATTTTCTCACTCCTAGCTCTTTTATGATGGCAAACGTCAGTCATCAGTTTCAGGAGCTTGAGGATGGAGGAGCAGAGTCGAGAGGAGGCATATTCAGCTGCGGGAAAAGAACCTACTCTCTTCCCTCTACTGCCACCTGCCCTGTCTCACTCACAGCCCTTCTACCACAGCACAGTAACCAGATATTACCTTACACTATTACCACTCATTATACGCTGCTGTGATTACAGGACTGGCTAAGCTCTGCTTTGATTTTACATATCAACTTTACACACACTTCACAGAGATCTGGAATTTTTCGTCTGCAAATGATTGGATCTGAATGTTTGCACAGTATCTCCTATGACCGCAGAGTGATTGCACGTCTGCTTGTGGCTGCACTGTGTGTCATGAAGTAACTACAAGGGAAAAGGTTTGCGCGTTTTCATGCGCAATCAAGCCGACTGGCAGAATGGCTGAGGGGTGTGTGCAGGTGTGTGTTTTTGCGTAGGCAGATTTGTGGGCTGTTCCAGACCGGAATCTGTGTTTATCATTATCGTCATCGTATCGCTTGCTTTAGTCTGTCTCTCCTGCCTCTCCGTCCCTCTCCTCCTCCACTTCCCCTGACTCCTCACATTACCCTCTTCACCTCATGTCGTCCTGACAGAGAATAAATAAGATTACTTGAATAGTCAGTTACCTTTTTTGCTTGGATTTCAGTGGGAGAGAGTTAATATTAAGGAGAATTGCAGCTTCATACAATATGGTGGTTTTCGTAGTTCTGGCCATCGTTCCTATCAGTGTTGATGTAATTGTACTCACAGTTATACTCACCGTCATCTCCCAGATCTTAGTGTTTACTTTGGTGAGTCCAATGTTACCATAACCGATTGTGACGGCGGCCAAAGCAACGAAAATAAGATCCAGCTCGTATTAAACCCCAATTTTCCTTTAAATCACCGGCCGTACATGTGAAAACGATATGACTTCACCCTTTCTGCTGGTGGGAACAACAGCACTGGAGGACATAATTAACTGATTTCGTTCACTGCTGCCACTACGCAGTTACCATGTGTGGGACTGAGAGACATTGAGAGAGAAGTGAGTTGTGTATGAGGTAGGCTACAGAGTGGAAAACCAGGGTTTTGGAAACATGATTTCCTGTGGAAACAGTGATGTCATGATGGTCTGTCTTTTCACAGTCGCATGTGCACGCACGCACGCACACACACACACACACAGGCATTGTCTGTGCAAATCAACTTTTCTCTTGCACTCTGTTAATGTCATTAACATAGCTGTCTGTGTCAACCGGCTGCACGCTGATTCTTTTATGGTGTTTTTGTGGACTTTACTACATTGGTTGTGAAAATAACTTTGTCAGCACAATTCATCAGAGACTATTAAATCACAGCAGAAAAGTCTCCACTTCAATTTTATCAAATAAACTAAAGAACAAGTTCATTGTTCTCGTAACATAATGCAGTGACTGCTTGCTTCTGTGGCTCTCAACCTAGCCGGTGAGATGCATCTTGCCAAGCTGGTTGCTAATTTTCAATGTAAAGTTGGATGGTGCGACACAGTCTAATATATGTCTGAAATTTCATGTTGTAAACATTAGTGTCACTGGACCCCAAGTCTGCTTTGTGATTGCATGGTCGCATCTACAGTATGAACAGGGAGAACAATGCAAAAGTCTTTGGTATGTGACGTATGATAGGATCAACAGAGCAAATATGGTAAGTTCATTACTCTAATTACTCTAACATCCACAGGCACCAATTTTATTATCACCAAACATAGTGACCCAGACAAACAGAAATTACTATGGAACACCACAAAATTATCATAGAAAACCATCAGGACAGATATTTTGAAACTAAGCTGATGGGGAAATAAAATACTTCACAAACCACACAATGCTAGTTCACACAGGCACAAAACGACAACCAAACTTTGACCTTTCCTTCTCACCCTGACATTAATAATTCCTGAGATCTATAAACAATCACCCAGCACAATCAAATTATATTGGCCACCGTACACTCTCAAGAAATGGTTAGACCTCCAGTGCAACTGAAAGCTGCCTGTGTGACTGCCCACATACACACATCTATCTATCTATCTGCATCTATGTGTGCCACACAAGTGCTGATGCAGTGATCAATGCAACGCCAGATGGGAGGCTACAGAGGCCAGAGAATCCACAGACAATGTATGTACAAAATAATGTAACTGTGGCACACCAAAAAAAAATGTGAGTACATTCATGTTGGAATATTTAATCGTGACTATTGTGATAATCATTTTTGGGTTATTTTACATATTTATGTTTGTGTTTAAATAAATTCTAATAAAATCCACATGTTCATTAATAATACTGCAATTTAAGTTTCTAACATTTATTATATGAATATAGTGGGGCGGAACCTTTGTGCTCTCTCTGATTGCTTTGGGGGGGGGGCAAGGTCGCACCCCTCTCGCTGCTTCCTCAGAGGCAGTTTGAGGTTGACATATGCCGATGAACACAGCATCATATTTTTACATTGAATGTCACTATTTTATCAAATATATACTGTGAAATGAGTGAGTGATTTATTTAGTTTTTTTTTTTTTTTTTTTTTTAATTCTTACATTTTTTTTTGGTATGAAAGAGGAAGTGTGTATATGTGTTATTGTGTGAATGTTCAATGAATGTACATGAGTGATCATAGTGAGGTCCTAAAGTTCATTGATCAGAAATGTGTTTTTTGCAATAAACCAGAGAGGCAAGTTGGAGAGAGACACCTCGTCCTCATTACCCTGATTTCACCTGCCTTATACAGGTCACATTTGTTTGTTGCTGTGGCCTTCAGGCCGGAGACTCGCAACATAAGTGCTATTTAAGGAGTATTTAAGGACCGGAGCCACAGTCCGGATGCTTTGTGCATGTTCTCAGCCAGGAAGGCAGTCTCACTCAACCAGGTATCCTGCCTCCTGTGGGAGGGCTGGGAAAGTGGTGACATTTTTCCACAAAAGCCCCACAGCTGCTCTTTTACTGAGGAGCAACTAGCAGGGAGCAGACACACACATTGGCATGTTAGTCCACCATGTCAGCCCTGGATGGTTACTTGAAGTGGGCGTATTAAAGGATGAGGCTGGCGTGCTATATTTTTGAAAATGAAATTAAAACCAAGTTGATTCTGTCTGACTTCCCTACCCCGTCTGTGCACCGCTCAGCAATGAGCTCATGTGTCATTTCTGAAGAAGTCTGTAAAAATGGCTCAGTTCAGTGTGAATGTGAAACAGGAAGTCTCAAATGCATTTTTGGTGACTGTTTTCAACAGCGGAGTCATACATTTGGTTTGCTCATCAGCATTTAGCAGAATGATGTATGTGCCTGTGCTCAGTGCTCACCCAATACAACAGGGTGGCTCTTGTGCTTTCAGTATTTTGTTGAGCAAATTTGAATGAATTTAGTTAGTGAATTTAAGAAATGTATCAATAAGAAAAACTCATTAGTTCACGTAACTGCATCGTACAGTATCTTTATATATTTTGGATATTACATTATATATTTATGTGATATATTTTATTTATTTATTTATTTAGTAATCCGTTAGTTTATGAATGAATTAATAACCATGCTGACGTCATCATTGTTCATAAACTTAAGTCTTTTGAAAATTCAAGTTTTGACCGTCTGAACTGTACCAAATTTTGTTACCAAACTTTGGTAGAGGTCACCAGGTCATCATGTTGGTTGACTGACCGACATTGCCACCCCTACAGCCATGAAGCTAGCCTGGCCAAAAACCTGTGCCGCTCTCACTCTTGTGCATTTACTTATGAAGGCTTTTGCTGCCAAGTTCTTCTTTTCTTTTAATCCAAAGAAACCACAGTTTGCTACTGCTGGAAATATTTTCACTTTCTGTGTGTGAAAAGATTTTTCTTGGAAAGATGTTCACTCATGAGAATAGCTAATGTAAATCTTTTTATGACCTTGTTATAGCTTTCAGACACCAAGTTGATCCCTCTGCTACAAGGTTAAGGAAAACACTTGGCTACAACTGGCCCCCGGGTGCCTGTTTGTGGCCACGGTTTATTGATCTCCCGTTTCAAGCCCTGATCTGATCGATTTCAAATTTAAACTGATTTATGTTTCTGAATTTCACTTGAACTTCAGGGTGCACATTTTCTTTCTTGTGTTGTGTAGTTGTCCTTCCTTGCCAACCTTTTACCAGTGAAACCTCATTGGAAAATATTGTTTCTTACTATTTTTAAATCCCTAGTCCTTTATTTATGGCTGATGTGTAGTTCATGATCAAATTTTCAAAATGGATCGACGAAAAAAAAATGTAGTTTCATTTTGATGATAGTCTCTCTCTCTCTCTCTCTCTGTTGTTAATCAGTCCCTCGCCCTGTAGTACTTACCCAAACTGGCTTTAGTTTTCCATTCTGTCTTACTGGCATAAAGTCAGCTCACAGTCCATGACCTCTTCGTCTGCTTTTTTTCCCTCCTGCTCACTGTTTTCTGTTTCTTTCCTCATCTCTGAGCTTTACTGCTTCTGTGCTGTTTATCAAGTTCAGTCATTCCCATTGATTCACTTGTTCTTTATTTCAAATTCTCTTGTCTTCTTTGTCTCTTTCTCAGTGTATGTCATCTAAATTTAAGACACATATTTCTCTTTACACTCTCTTCCTCTGTTTTTCTGCACACGTCTCATATTCCTCCTCTACTGTTTTCATATTTTCTCTCTGGTCTGTCTCTCTCATCACACTTTGACCCCAGCTAGCTTTTATTTTCTCGACGTCTCACATTCGTACAGAGAGAGTGCTCAGCGCCTCCCGGCTGAGAACTGGATCACGTTGCCACACTCTCTCTCTCACTTTCAAAGCGTATGCAATGTTGTAATTGAGGTATAAGTGTGACACATTACACAACAGAGGCCCTTAACGAAAGACGTTAATTAAATGTGTGTGCGCACTGAAATATAGAACACTGGTTCACTCTCACTTTCACCTCATTTAAAAACAACACTAACTGCTCTGTGACTGTGTTTCATGTCCACAAAGTCCATTCCTGAAAGCATCTGTGAGCATGTGTTTTTATGTGTGTTTATGGCTTGCACGCTGACCCTTGGTGTGTGTGCGCATGTGTTCAGAGGGTACAGACTACGATTGTTCTCTCTGGGTGTTAGCTTTCGGAGCAGGAAGTGCACGTTCAGGTCAGGGGAGGGGGATCTAGGCACGCTCAGTCTGCCCACATCTGTTCAAATACCAGAGACCCTCAAAGTCACACAGGAAATATGTGTGAGTGTGCATGTGTGTGTGTGTGTGTTTGTGCGCGCGTTACAGAAGCCGCTCTTTGTGAGCACAATTTATAAAAATATTTGACCTTTTCGCTGCATAAAACACGTTCCCACAATCGGTAAGAGAGGGAAATTTGTCATGTACCTGCTGTAATGTTATTCCAAAAGGGCACAGACGGTAAATAAACACATCAGTTGCACCACTCCAAAGTTATCTTTACAGTCTATAGTATATTGTAACTGAGAGTCCAAAATAATAATAATTGCTAATGCATGGTGGTTATAGTAAGACCACAGGCCTCATGCAGCATTATCACAATTTTGACTCTATCAACTTGGATGGGTTAGCTAAAGATTGAGGTGATGGCTAAAAGAAAATGTTACCTTTTGGTCGGAGAGAAGGAGCAGCACTTGCCCAAATTAAGTCAGATGCTTTGTACACTAAAATAATATCACCCAGCAGTTATACTAATAGTCATAGCAAGGCAGAAATGGTATGGTCTCCACAATGCTCTGCACAGATCCAATGTTTTCAATAGAGCAGACGCTTTCATGAAGAAGCCGCACGCTTCATGTATGTTTTTTTTTTTTTTTGTCCCTACTTCATTTAGTCAAATTTGGCTTTTATCAATAATCCAACTTTTCCACCTGAGATAAGTGTAAAGTGTTTTTTTTTTTTCAAATGAATATCTCTACATTCCCCCTTATTTCATTTTTCATGCTCAAATTGAAAGCACAAATAAAAGAGGCGGGTGGGAACACACATTTTATATCACTACCATCCCTTTCTTTTATTTATTTACTTTTTTCCCTTTTTTTGTTACTTTTTCTTATATCTGCCATCTACTACCTGGTACTGACTATTGTGTCAGAATTGCTGTATAAGTAAATCTGGTATACATTAAAATTGTACTCCACCAACATAACATTGCATTTTCATAAAGTTGAGAGACTCAGAAGAGACAAGAGAGTTTTAAAAAAGAGGCAGAAATGTCCTCACTTTTAGTCCCTAGTAAGGGTCAAGCTCCACAAACACTAGATCCTACATTTACCATAATGCAACTGAATGAGTCTTTCATTAGACCCTCTCATGCCCATATCTTTCAAACTCTGCATCTGATGACATCACCATGACATCATCAGGCTTATTTTCTCAGACTTCAGAAAGCTCCCTCACAGACCACAGAAGACATTATACAGCTGTTTTCACGAGCCCAGTTCTTCTCCCCGAAACGAATAAACTGAGCTTCATGTGTAAAACCGGAGGAGTTCCCTTTTAATGCATAGTGTGTAAAATGATCACAGAGGGAAATAAAACAAAATACAATACAATAAATGCTGGTATTCTCAGAAAACATGTATTTCAACATTGTTATTGGTCCCAGAGCTCTGTCTAATACACCCAGACTGACTGTTTTATTAGGTGTGATGCTGGTCGTCTAATAGGAAAGGACTGGCGTCAGAGGTTGTGTGTTTGTTTGCTTCCAGATTTAGCCACAATCTAACCTTTGTACATGGATCAGGAAAACACACCTTTACTAAGATTTGGGGAAAATGACATAATTCCTTAATAAAGAACTGAGTGTACTTATTCATATCAGATTTGTCAAGGCACCCAATGCATTTATGCTGCATCCTTTTTGACAGCCACCACAACCAGGTGTCACAGCAGTTGAATAGTCATGAAATTTAATCTATAGGATTCGTTTACATGGGCACAAGTTCTCCGTTTTTTTGCGGGCAGCTCAGCAAAAACTTCAAATGGAAAATTTGTATCCATGAATCCAATTAATGAGATTTTGTGACTATTTCACCAACAAAATTTTTTATGAACATTTGACTGAAATCATGATTTTTCCGATCTTAACCGAAGGGAATCCCATAGATAAAATTATAGTATATATAGTGTTATATATATAGATTATATATTATATAGAGTATTTCATAAACAGAAAAGATCTTTTCCTGACCTTAACCAGACTGCTTTTGTTGCCGAAACCCGACCACATGGTGGACACAAACCCTGGATCATGCTCCACCATCCACCATTTGACTCCACCATGGTTCATAAATGTGTTGTTTCATTCACTCAGAGAAACATGGTGCCGGCACAAAAGATAGTCAAACTAACTCTAATTAAATTTCCTGTGATACTATGTTGGCTGCGCACATACACATATGCACACACAGGACTGACTCACAGGCTTTTGTAATGGCAATAAAAGTCGTCTGCTTTAAACACGCCCTGTTGATTAAGAGTGATTTAAAGTGTCTGAGACGAGAGGGAAACAAGGAAAGGAAAAAATGTGGCGGGAGCAAATGTGTGGATGAGGGAGAGTAAATCGAAAAGATTTTAGTCAAGAAGGATGATCGGGGGGGTGGGGTTGGGAGGGGAATGGGCCTGGGGGAGAGAGAAGAAATAAAAGAGTGAGTAAATGTTCCCATGTGTTGCCGGCGCTCAGCATCTCACAGGAGGAGTGAGGAGATGAAAGCAAGGGATGGTGAGTAAAGGAGATGTCATGGCCACGCCCAGCCTAACTTTCATGGAGGGAGTGGAGAGGATGGAGAGGTGAGAGGAGGGTAAGAGGGGATGAACTGAGGGTAGGAGATAAAAGCAAGAATTCAAAGGCAAACTGGGAGACATGGAGGAATGAACGAGGAGAAGAGATTGATATTTAAAGACCCAGTAAAGAATCTTCCTGTCAGCACTTTCCTGGAAAAACAAAGAGCAGCTCCACAAATAGAAAATAAAACAAAAGCTGAGTGAGTCCCTCAACTCGTTTCTCTCCTCCTCCGCCCCTGTACTGCCACGTTTACGGGACAATCCGCCTATTCTTGGGAAAGAAAAAAGCCCTGACAGCCAGACGGGAGCCAGAGAGCAAGCAGCCGTGGCTGGCTAACATTAACATGTAAACAACACAGAGAAAGAAGAAGAATGAAAAATGGATGGGAGAGGTCATTAATACTGTTTCAGTGGACAATGTTAGACCTTTGGCTGGTATTGTTCTTAATATTTGGTGAGGAGTGATGAAAGGGTCCCAGGAGAGCTGAATTGTATTTCAGTATTCTGTTCAACCAAAGAGTCTTTATCGCCTCTCATGTTTGATTTGAGTCATTTGTAGAGGCCCGAAGAGGCAGAACAAATTCAAACATCTGCAACAGCTGTAAGACACCTGCTGTGATGAGTCAAGTGATGTGATTGCACATTAACACAGTAATTATGATTTACTGGTGGTTCAAAGCATGTTTTTAAATCAGCACTGATGAAGAAGCAAGTCCTGTATTTTGTCATCACCAACCATGATTTCTTCTTGCATTTACAGTATCACTGAAACCAGTCTAACAGTACATCTTATAATTATAATTATCTTATAAAGAATTATCTTCTCTTACATGCAGTGGGTATGTTTTTAAGTGTCATCTCATCATTGCAATCCAAAGACAATTTATGATGTTTTTTGTAAACAAACTGGAGACAAAGTACTTTTTTGTTTTCATGAACTGACACTTTGTAGTTCCTGTGGCAGTGATCATCAGAGCCATTTACTGGCCTAAATGTGACATCTAGTGGATATTAATTGGGTACTACACCCTTCACTCTGATCACACCTTCATTTTATTGTCAGACTCAGAACATGCACAGAAACATTGTGCAAAATACTGTAGTGATAAAATGAAATCAGAAATAAAGGAGAAATGTTCTATATGTAAAAGCAAAGAAAAATACTTGTATTGTCAATAAACATCAATTTATCTATTGTCAGAACTATTTCAAGATTGGACAATATTGTAGCCATGAAAGCGTTCTTGGAGCAGATCAACAAATAATAAAATACTATGTCATGCTCATGTAATCAGGTCTTTAGATTGTATCATAAGCAGAATCAAATGTACTTCTGTTGTTTTTGACCAGAGATTTTAAATGATAATAAAAAAAGTAATACATTCAATGGATTATAGTATAATGTATAATTAAATTACAATTGACATTTGACACTTGTGTGAAACACAGATTTAAACTCCACTGTTAGTTTTGTCCTGTGTGCTGTTGTCTGTCTCTGTGCTGCTGTCTTCTGCCTGTGAACACACACTCTGCTGTGGTTTCTCCTCCAGGCTCCTCTTGATAGTCACCTCTCTCTCAGCCTCCTCAACACGTGGAGCTTTGGCCACCTGGATGTGGAGCTTCCCGTCTGGAGCCAGGCAGCAGGTGACGGCTTCAGGGTCCAGCCCTTCAGGCAGATCAAACTCCTGTCTGAACTCTTGGCGTCTGTAAGAGTAGGAGCCTTTCCCGTCCTTCTGCTTCTTCTCCATCTTCCCACTGACTCTGAGCTTCCTGCCCACCTGCCTGACAGACAGCTCCTCTGGGGAAAAACCTCGAGTGTCCAGCCTCAGATCAAAGTGCTCTCCGTCTTTCTCCAGCTGCTGGGAGACGGCTTGTTCAGCCACTGTGGTTTGGAAAGGCTCCGTCTCCTCCAGGATCTTGTGTTGAAGTTCGTCCATCAGTTCCAGACGGCTGCGGAGCTCCTGCAGGTTTCTGTGCAGTAGATCCTGCTGGTAGAGCAGAGGTCTGACCTCTGGCCACAGACTGCGTACAGGCCAGTAGATGTTCATGAATGGACTGAAGGCAGACTGGAATCCACGAGAGCAGAGCATCTTCACTGTGTGTTCAGAGTTGAGTTCTCTTGCTCTGAGACCAATCACTGTTAAAGTGTCTGTTGTCTCCTGTTGCTTTGTGTCTCAGCAGTGGGACTGTCTCAGCTTTTATATTCCAACTAGAGGAGCTCCAGAATGTTCAGGAACTTTCTTGTCATTATCAGAATCCTCCACTGGGTGGAGCTGTTACTCAGCAGTGGTGACATCACAAGAACTTTTCAGTTTGATCAGAAAGTTTCCTAATTACAGTTTATGATGAATGAAAAAAAAAACAGCAGACATATAAAAACACACAAACAGACAGATTTCACATTTCCATGATTATTGGCATAACAAATTGCATTAAAAACGGAAAAGAAATAATTACGTGATCATATTCTTAATTGAACCACCCAAACAAGAGAAGGTCCGAGGTGATGGAAACTTGAAAGAAAGAAGACCCAATAGACTGCATCACTAAAACTAAAACTAAACTAAAACTTTCTAAAACTCTCCCTCATCTTCAGGAAAACATGCACAATTTTCTACTTGGTATTTATCTACTTAGCTGTTGTTTTGAGCACATCATGCACATTTGATATTAGCAATTCAGAGCATGTTTTACTGGCACAATATCTCAAGCACAAATGGGGGAACTGCTGAGACCAAATGCCTGAGAAATCTATTTCATTACAAATTTTACTTTTGTTTGAATCTACAGAAACTTTATTTGTGCCAGGAATATAAAGAGATAAAAAAGAATAAGAATATAGAAAGTCACTTTAAAAAGTAGCAGCAAAAGAAGTAAGTGTAACTTCTTTATATTGACTGAATATCCCAGTTTTTCGACTCAGAGTCTTTTGGAACTTTTCTGTAATTAGGACAACTCTCCACTGGGTGGAGCTGTTACTCTTAAGTGCTGAGCTCACTGAGTCCTTGTTGTGTGCTCACTGCTGGATGAAGCTCTCCTCTCCACTCCACCTCCCAGTGACATGGCCCAGTCAGATCCTGGAGACACACAAGCAGTTGCTGCTGCTGCTTCAGCCTCTGTGGATCATGAGGACGCAGCTCGTCCTCTCTCATCATCATTACCTCCAGCTGATGAGAGAAGAAGACAGGCAACAGGAGTCAGAAATAAATCAGTGTTTCCAGAGACTCCCTTCATCAGCTGTCAGTCAGTGAGGCAGCACATCCAGTATAAAGAGCAGCAGGGACTTCAGTCCTGGTCACACCAGAGGAGGAGCAGCTGTGGAGCAGCCAGCTTCCTTTCACCTCTCATCTTAACGTATTGGAGTGAACTCACTCAACTGGAAGCTCACAGACCTGCAGACACTTTGGCCATCAAGTCTGTCCACAGATTTCACTGAAGGACACAGTGGAAAAGTGCTGACAGTCCCTGAATGCATCATTACTGCACCAACTGTTTAGTGATGGATTTCCTATTCATACAAGTGAACTGCTTTTCAGTTTAAAAGCAGCAGTTTCTGATTTGATTTGTCTTTTGGGAAGCTTCAATTGACATTATTTGTACAAAGCTGATAGATGTTAAAGAGCAACTCGTCACCAGCTGTTTCACAGCTTTCTCATAATTTCAGTTTTAGGTCTATTTCACCTCTCTTGCTCCTCTAACCAATGTGATGTCACAGTGTACTGACACACCCTGTAGTACACTTCTACATCACTGCAGCAAGGTGAGAAGTTAAACCACTGGAGGTCAGAAAAAAAGTTGCTCTTGAAAGAGGAACTTTATTTGTGCTGTTTACACAATCACAGATTCTTGTTGGCACATGATTTGAAGGTGGGACAGTTTGAAGAATGAGGACCTCGGTCTCTATACATCTTGTAAAGCTGTTAGCTGTAATCCAGCTTTATTTCCTGGAGACATGAAGCAATAATAACAGTCGTCTTCACGTCAACTCAAACCCATGATCACAACAGGTAAAGCAGGAAAAAAAAAAACAAGTGGCAAAAAAGAAACAGTACAATGAGAACTGTGGAACAGCAAAGGGCCAAAAGCAGACTGACTAAAGTGACCATAATAAGTGAAAAACGATAGGACGTACGGGAAAATAAATATGTGAGCTGTTGTATAAAGTAAACTTAATACTGAATGAATAAAGTGGTTGTTGTGCAATGAAAAACAACAAAAAGAATCGGAAGGCAGTAAGAGGTGTATGATCTGTTCATTGGTCGAGAGTTCACATCTGAAATACTGCATCTTTGATCCTAACTGTGTTGGACTGTACTGTTGAAACCAGCAGGGACTGACTCCGATCCTCTACTGACCTCAGAGTCTCCAGTCGACATTGTGGACTCTTCACAAGATCACACAGCAGCTTCACTCCTGAATCCCGCAGCTTGTTGTAACTCAGATCCAGCAGTGTCAGATGGGAGGGGTTGGACTTCAGAGCTGAGGCCAGAGAATCACAGCTGATCTCTGACAAACTGCAGCCCCTCAATCTAAATAAAGAAGAAATTATGTAACTTTAGACAATGTTCCTGCTTCAAATCAGTCAGTCTTCAATCATCTGTTCAGAGCTGAAGAAGCTTCACAATGTACAAGTTTAAGAAATGGAAACTCCAAACAGCTGAACCCAACAGGACGCAGGCTCAAAAGTGGAAAATACAAAAAGTGACAAAGAGCTCTCATTAATATTAATCACAACGTGCTGCTGCTGCTTCAATAAAGACGGAGACACTTCAGCTCTTAAACTCTGCAGCTCCACCACTGGCTCCATCTATACAAACTCATCTTGTGCAGACAAACACACACAAACTGATTTAATGTTCCAATTAACATCCCAAAGTTTCCAAAGACCACAAATATGTCAGGATGAATTTTGAAGAAACAGGAACAAAAGACATTAACAACATTTTTGTTAGGAACAGTGGAGTCATAAAATCAAAGCATCTTCAGTCTAAATTATTCAGTCAGTCGAAGCATCACAGCTTCATAAAAATGTTGGAAAATGTAAACATATTTCTTATTGTCCCATATCTCAAACAGAGATTATTTATCTATGCATTTTCATTGATTCTTACAAAAACCATGAGGCGACATTTGAGATTAAAAAGTTTATGAGGTTTGAAATGTGAAGCTCTACATTGCTGTGCCACAGTCAATGGAC